>CATIWQ010657786.1:0-19795 GCA_949673415.1 Euphorbia schlechtendalii
AGATTTACCTAGTATCTGCATTTGCATAAAAAACAACTACATACCATGTGAAATCTTTTATATGAAGTATAAAAATGACTTAAACTATAGTGTTTAGTGTATAAAATTAATATGATAATAAGTGTAATTATACACTTATCAGTAGTATGGCTTCTTGGATTGTTGACCATTATCTTCTTCCCGTGAAGATCAGGCCACGTGAACTATAGGTTCTTATCAACTTTGGAGGATTTTGATGAGGTTTTGAACTTCAACTATTGCAAAGCTTCTCTCATCTAGTTGTACTTTGGACTGGACATCTATGCCAGGGGTGGGTAAACGAAGGTTAAGGCCAACCATTTTCTTTTACAGGTTTTTCTTCAATTATCTACATTGTCATGTTTGTGAATGTTTCTTTCTAATTATCATATATACATGTTATTATGCTTGTTTTCACAAATTTGAGCTTATGAGCATCAAGTACTTTATCCCTTCAAGTATTAAGGGGAAGCCCCTCCATTCCTCTCTTATCCTTCACTAGTGTACTCATTTGTGTGCCACAGTGAACCGTGAGATATCTGAGTGGAGGCTTAGACTTAGGACCCTTACCCTTCAATAGATATTTGCTTACAATTCTTAAAACTATTCACAAATGATTAATAGAAATTATATGTACAAAGTTTTGAGATACTTATCTTAGATTTGTCATAGCTTAATAAGGATCAATGAGAGGATAACCGACATTCGGGCATTTTGCAGGAGAATTGATTGGCATATGATGATTGGAGGTTTGTGTTCAAGTGCCCCATGTGCCTCGAGTGGTACATGCGAGTGGTTCATGGGAGAAAGAGTGAGGGATTTTTGGGAGTTGGTCATAGTTGAGGCTACATCGATGACATAACCACTCCTGTCTGGACTATTTTACCCATATCTCTTGAGAGGGATTAGAACACCTTATGTAATGGAATGGGGGTTCATGTAGATTATACGGATGGCTCCTACAAAGAGTTCATGCATCATTTGATCCCTTTTCCTCCTCCTCCCCTCGGGTTATGCTTCTCTTTTGTTCTTTTTGAAAATGCATCTTATTATTGCTCTTATTTATAGTGCTTCTTTTGATTAATGCAGAGTCATCCTCGTAAGAGGAACTGGGGTTCGACTAGTAGAACTTCCACTCCATCTCAAACTACTCTAGCAGCTATAGCTCCGACCTAGATGGTGGAGGATGGATTTCCACGATAGTGGATTGATCCTACATGCTTATGATGGGAGCAGATGGGCAAATAGGTCACTGGCTTTCTCCGTTAGCACATCAGCTAGATTTTACCCCATAAACGACTATGCATGTAAGTATTTTTCTTTAGCTTTATTCACTGGTTTTTTCATTTGTTGATGTTTTGATGTCATTGTTGATCAGCCAAGTTAAGGCCGGGAGGCTTGCTCAAGATTATTAGTCTTTGGGAGATCTATTATCCACGCAGCAGGTGCTCATGCAAGTGTCTTAGCTAAACCTGTTTGTGAATATGATTTATCCATGAATAGAAATAAATTCAATGTGAAAATGATGAATGATATATATGTTGGGTTATATTATAGACTACTTTGGCTGACATGTCCACTTGTTGAAGAGAGGATTAGGAGTTCAATAACCAGGGAGAGAGTAGATGAAGATGAGGAGTAGTATGATGGAGAGTCTCGGTCATTTTTATACTTTCGTTTAAATTATTAGCTTTTTAGATTTTGGCATATGTCGATCTTGAATTTGGTATGAACATATTCCCTATTTATTTATGGCCATTTTCCTTAATTTCCACTCAAAATTGGCAAAAGCAATTGTCAAACCCAATGCCCCAATAAAAAATGTACTAAACTAATAATATATACAAGAAACCAATCAAAATGATCCTGGTATTCGCTGGTCGAATCTGGCTATGCATTCACTTGCCCTCGATCTCAATCATAGGCAAATTTTAGCCTTTTTTTCATTTTTCTTCATTTTTTTATCATGGCTTTTCTACAAAGTAGAATTAAGGTACTTCTTGTAGCTTTTAGTGGATCAAGATTGGAGTAAATTGAAGTCGTTTATATTATGGAACATGAGTTAGTACATCGACCACTTAGTTAATTCTTCTCTTCTTGAAGTGATTTTCTCACTTTAGGATCTGATTGATCGAGTGTTTCACTTAAGCACTATGGAGCTATGCCCAATGTTTGAGTGAAGATAGCCATTCCCTCTTGTATCTTTGGTTTAGTCAATGGCTTGAAGGAGGCTTTTAAGCTTAACTCAGTTGATCCCTTTCTCTCACATGCGTTGGAATCACTTGGTTTCCATTTAGACAAGGTGTATGATTAGTGTCACGATGCCCTTAGAGATCACCTGGCTCAACCTTCTATGCTTGCTATACTAATCTTGAGTGAGTATGTTTATGGTTTAGGCCCAATTATGGCTCCTTTTCAATTGCTCTCGAATGTTTCAAAGATAGCCAATGGAGCATTCCCCGATGCATTTGCCTTAGCGGAGATACTTATTCATCTCGATGCAGCTTCTAGTGATCCAAAGATTTGTCGAGGATCATTTTACACTGCTATAAGTACTATTTCTCAACTTTTCCTCTTTACTTATATACATTATAACTTTTATAATTATAGGTTAAGGATCCTTGAGAAATGAGCTTTGAAGAATCCACCATTAAGGAGTATCAAAAAGTACAATCCATCAAACTACATGGGGCATTCTTTCACTACATCGAGTCATCAAAGTCTATAGATAATTGAGTGGAATCACATTTTATAGACTTATAAAAAAGGAGTAGATTCATTGGGTTTTCCCTTGGTGGAGAATTTCTAACATTCTCACTGAGTTATGGTCGAAGGGGGTTCAGCTGATGGGTTTGCACATGGTGACTTTTTATTCTCCTTCTAGAATTTGAAGACAATTTGGAGAGGTGGAACACATTTCTACTTGTTTTTGCTTGATCAACCCGTTTGTTTACCTTATTGATTTTTTGGGGGTTATATTTGACAAGTGGGATTAGAAGACTTCTATGTTATACTGAGTTATGGTACCGAGAGGATTGTAATAATTAACGAGCTGTATAGGGGTTGGCTAGCAGAGATTCAGACTTCACCAACCAATGAGATGTGGTGGGCTGCTAGTCTCGAGTGTTATGAGTATTCCAAGGGGATCAGACAAGCTTTACTGGTTGCAAAGTAAATGCGTGTGATTTGATTTATGCTAGTTTCAATATTTTACTTTTTGCGGTTCTAATTTTTTCAAAGTTACATTGGATATTCTCAACTTATCGAACAATTGTTGTCTTACTTTTTTCCTTAACTGCCCTTTTAGGTTTTTGAATCCAGCAGACTTTTATTTTTTTACTTTCTCGGATTTTGCATAGACCTCAATTTTTTCAGCCTAATAAGTTTTTTATTACTTTTTTGTGATTTTATTGGCTAGTACATGAAATATAAAAATGAGGCATTAAAAGAATAAGCATTCATATATTTGCAAGTTAAACACTTTGAAGGAAACACATTCATAATCAAATACACATAAGTTTTGGCAATAATGACAATTTTATTAATGATATTAACTTGATTGTAGTTATTTTGTAACCATTTCAATTGAATTGTCTCCCATTGCTAACTATCCATTTACGATATTCTAGCTAGCATCATTCAACTGTTTAATCTTTATTTTTACTCAAACCCCTCACATAGGTCTGACAGACTTTACTTAGCCTTTATTGTTTACTTGGAATTTATAAACTAACAGGTTGCCTTAATTTTTGCCCAATCTACCCTTTTCAACTTTTTAAATTGGTGGGTAGTTATTTTTTATGGTTTCATTATATTTTTATATACATGTGGTAGCGCTTGATTCTGTCTTGGCTTATAGGGTTTATGAACTTGTTGCCATCCATCTCCATTAGTTTGACTTCTCCCTTACCTTGGACTTTCTTAATTAAAAACTGACCTTCCTAATTAGGTCAAAACTTGCCCCTTGCATCAGTGTTGACATGCTTCAACTATTTGAGTACTAAGTCACCTACCTTAAATGGTTCCTTTTAATGCTTGACTTGACCATTATAGGCTTTGGCCATGTGCTGCAGATATATTTGCAAATGGTCCAAAGCTTTCTACTGTACTTCATCAACCATGTTTAACATCTCATAAATAATTCTATCCTAATCAGTTTCACTCAATTATGTTTCCAAGGAAACATTTAGAGATATGACAAGTGTATAATTACACTTATTATCATAATAGTTTTATACAATAATAAACACTATAGTTTGAATCATTTTTGTACTTCATATAAAAGATTTCACATGGTATGTAGTTTTTTTTTATTCAAATGCAGATACTAGGTAAATCTTGGAAGTAAAATGTTCAAAAGTGGAATTCTATAAAAATAGAGTGAAAAAGGTTCAAAAAGATGTGTGGAACTTAAAGATTTGGCTTAAGATCGAAGCTTTCAAAGATCGGTGAAGTTACAAGAAGATTTCTGAAGAAAATTCAATTCACGGTCGCGACAATCATTCGCGGTCGCGACCTGGTCACTTCAGAAAAGAAATCTGCCAACAAAAGATTCACGGTCACAAATCACATATCGTAGTCGCGACATGGATGGTTTTCTGGTATTATCTTCTTAACTACCAACTACCATATAAGCATGATCAACCGCCATCAACAACCAACGAAAAGACACTTATCAGGAGTTAACGAATCATGAAAAGGTGCCTATCCATTATGGATTGAATCAGAGCCTCTCAACCAATGACATTGAAGAGATGTAATCTTTCACCAATGGATGTGACTCGTCGTTTGGATAAACGCAACCCTTCAAATTCTATATATAGGGCTCCAAATCCTCAACAATTTCATGCATTTTTGTGTGGTATGCCTTCAGTGCAATAAAGGAAGTGCAGAGAAAAAATGGTTAAATATAGTGTGTGTATAGTTAGATTCGCTACGTTCTTAAGTGTTAGTGAGAAAATGCTTAAGTGATTCGATTCCTTGTTTCGATCACTAGATTTCTCTACATATTCGAGCGATTATTGTATAAGTGTACTTGCAAATCACTTATCAATAAAAGTTTTTGTTCTTCAATATTCGTTTATTCGATATTCGCAAAGAATAGCATCCTAGCGGAGGTTATATACGAGTCGAGACCGAATTCAAAGTAGACGCAGGAATTGCGGGAATTGACGACTCCCATTAAAGAGTGGATACGGTTTGATCAACTTTAGCTTTAACTTGCATACCTTACAACTTTGCTTTGCTTTCTAGTTATACTTTCTATTTCGAAGTTTATGATATGTCTATGTATCATAATGTGTATTTCGTGCTAAGTCTTTTACGTTAATCAATTTATATGCGTTGGCGTTAATTTTAAGAGTAGTTTCGAGGTTAACAATATCGTGTATAATCATTGGATCTGTGATATAACGCATTTTAGTGAGCCAACGTTTTTGGAATGGTAACTTGCTAAATGTGGCTATGTGAGAGCGACCCGTACTAAGTATAGTATTGATGTTGTCCAGGTTTTTATAATTGTCTTATTTCTTTTGTGCAAGACTTAGAAAAGTTATTTCATGTATTGCTCTGTGGCGAATCATTGAACATCTGAGTGTCTAGAACTGAATTTGTTAGATAATCTAGAGGGTCAGAACAACTTTGTTAAACTTGCATGTTTTCTCTGCTATACTTGTTCGTAGTGAAAATCTATTTATTTAGAGTTTCTAATCTATCACATCTATATTTACTTAATTTTTCATTCTAATCTTCCTACCCATAAAAATCTTTAATCTATTTTTATTTTATTTACTTTTACGCTTCCCTAGTTATCTTTAGACCAAGTTCCTTCCATGTGGGTTTGATATCTTTTAAAACTACATCGCAACTGTATAATTGCAGTTATCATCATTTTTCTATGTGGTAAGGGGTATTGACAACACCTACATTTTATATGTGAACAAGTTTTTGGCGCAGTTGATAGCCAACAGTTCACGAGATTTTCGAACCATATTTGATTAAACTTATCAGTAGAAAAGTGGCGAACACCTTCAGAAATGAAGCCCTCTTCTAATTACATTCCCTTTATTTAAGGAGTGGCTCAGCCCACAGTGCCAAGCTGGGGCAAACCTTCTCAGACATTTCAGGGTTAGGGGTAGTACTACCCGAATTCACAGTATGGAGGCTTCTCGGAGACCCTAAACAGTATCCTTCAACAGCTTGGAATGGCTGAACTCTGGAGATAGTTCTTAGCCACTCATGTACAGGGGAAGAGGGGTATGATCCCAGTGCAGCCCATAGTTGGGGATGAGGATACTTTGTCGTCGACCTTTGTTATGCCCCAGTTCAAAAAGTACATGGGCAATACGGATCTTCTTGTGCATATTGCGCATTATCAGAACGTGATGAGGGCTTTAAGGATCAGTGATCGTATGATGGCCAAATTGTTCATCATCAAGTTGGGAAGCCCCGTAAATGAATGGTATAGTCATTTACCGATGGACATAGCCTATGACTGGGGATGTCAGTCCCAAGCAATGGTGGACCACTATGGGTTCAATACTCTGATAATCACTACTATGCAGAATCTAGAGGTAGTGAAGTAAAAACCGGGGGATAGTTTCAAACCCTATTTCTAGAGAAAGATGGTAAGGTCAGAGTCTGTGTGAATTTCAGGGATCTGAACAAAGCCTCCCCAAAGGATGATTTCCCCCTACCCCACATTGATGTACTGGTCGACAGCGCAGCAAGGGTAGCTATGTATTCTTTCATGGATGGCTTCTCTGGCTATAACCAGATACTAATGGCAATAACTGACAAGATCAAGATAGCATTCATCACTAAATGGGGCATATACTGCTACAAGGTAATGCTATTTATTTTGAAAAAAGTTGGCGCAACATATCAGCGAGTCGTCACAACCCTCCTTCATGATATGATCCATAAGGAAGTGGAAGTTTATGTTGATGACATACTTGTGAAGTCCATCACCAGAGAGGAACATCCAGCCGTCCTAGACAAGTTACTCACCAAAATTGAGAAATACAATCTACGCTTGAACCCAAAAAAGTGCATATTTGAGGTCACATTGGGGAAGCTCCTAGGGCATATAGTCAGCCAAAAAGGAATTGAGATGGATCCTGATAAAAGAAAAGCCATTAGGGATATGCCCGCGTCAAAAACTGAGAATGAAGTTCTGTCTTTCCTAGGGTCTCTATAGTATGCAAGTAGATTTATCGCCAGACTCACTACCATCTACGAGCCAATCTTCAAATTACTACGAAAGGACCAACCAATAGTTTGGAATGACCAGTGCTAGGTAGCATTTGAAAAAATCAAACAATACTTGTTAAGCCCACCCATCCTCTGCCCACCAGAACCTGGAAAGCCCCAGATCCTATACCTAGCAATTGAGGAATCATCAGTTGGAGCAATGCTTGTGAAAGAACACGAAGATATAAGTGAACATGCAATCTACTACTTGAGCAAAAAATTACGCGGGTATGAGTCACATTACACCTTGGTGGAGAAAATCTGCAAAATGATGGTTTGGTTGACAAAGAAGCTATGACATTACTTCCAATCTTATCATATAAAAGCCATCGCAAAGATAGACCTAATGAAGTAATTGTGCCAGTCGCCAACACTAGCTGGAAAACTCTCACGATGGTTATTGCTACTATCTGAATTCAACATTGAATATGTGACCAAAAATGTCGTTAAGGGTTGAGCAGTCGCTGAATTTTTGGCAAATCAACCCTTGGACTCTGATTATGTTGAAAATCTAGAATTTCCAGATGAGCAACTATCATTGATAGAGGATGCAAGTGCAGAGTGGAAAATGTTGTTTGACGATGCAATGAACAGAAACAGAGCCGGCTTAGGTTTTATATTAATAACACCACAAAATGAAGTTATACCCCTTTCCAAACGATTGGAATTCCTAGTAACAAATAACGGGGTAGAATATGAGGCTTGCTTGTTTGGGTTAGGGGCACTTTGAAAGGCATGGGTAAGAGAAGTATCGGTGGTTGGAGACTCAGCTCTGGTTATTAAACAAGTCACTAACGACTGGGAAATAAGAGAAGAATCACTTCATCCTTATGTGGAAGCAGTATGGAAAATCTCACAAAAATTTTCCAAATGCATCTTCAAATACGTACCCAAGGATGAAAACCAAATGGCAGATGCACTCGCTACACTAGCATCAGTGTGGGAAGGCCCTAGAACTTAGTCAATCAAACCTGTTGTACTACAAACGGCCAAAGAGCCCTTCTACTATTGCCTAGTGGAAATGGAGGATCAACAAGCTATCAGGAATTGATCCTTCAACATCGTCAAATTTTTGCAGATCAAGGAATACCAAGAAGGTGCAACAGACTCTGAAAGAACCTCATTAGGATGGTTAGCGACTCAGTTCCGTCTAGTAGAAGGGGACCTGTTCAAACAAACATCAGAAGGAATGTTGTTGAGATGTCTCACAGAACAGGAGGCATTGTTGATAATGAGACAAATGCATGCAGGGGATTGTGGTCCACACATGAATGGGATAGCACTGGCTAAGAAAATACAACACCAAGGGTATTATTGGACAACAATGGTCACAAACTGCATATCAAAAGTACGAAAGTGCCATGAGTGCAAGATTTATGGTGACATCAGTCATCTAACCCCATCTGAACTCCATAGCTTCTCTACTCGTTGGTCATTCTCAGCATGGGGCATCGACATTATTGGTGAGATTCGGCCAAACTTGACTAATGGACATCGCTTCATTATAGTAGCAGTCGATTAATTTTCAAAATGGGTGAAAGCCGAATCTTACACCAACATCACCGTTAAGAAGATGGCCAAGTTCATAGAAAAGCTTATATTCGCTCGATATGGCATCCCACATCACATCGTATCAGATAATGGGCTTCAATTCCAAGGAGCCACATCAGACCTAATGAAGAAATATGGGATTAAGTACCATACAGGCCACAGGCTAATGGGGCAGTACAGGAAGCCAACAAGGCGATTAAGAAAATCTTGAGCAAGATGGTCGTTACCTAAAGGGACTAGGCTGATAAGTTGCCATTCTCATTATGGGGATACAGCATAAGCTTCAAAACTCCTACCAATCAAACCCCTTTCTCATTAGTATATGGGATGGAAGCAGTTTTACTAGTTGAAATGGAAGTGAAATCGCTTCGAGTAGCACTAGAGGCGAGATTAGAAGAGTCAGAATGGGCAAAGGCCAGATTTGAACAGTTGAACATGATTGATGAACAGTGACTAAAGGTGCTAGATCATTTGCAGATATACCAACAACACATGGCTAGGGCATACAATGGTCAGATTAGAGCTAGAAGCTAACCTTTGAAAGTAGGAGACTTGGTTCTAAAAAAAATGAGACCCTCAAATGTGGACCAAAGGGGAAAGTTTCGCCCAAACTGGGAAGGCCCTTATGTCATTAAGAAGATCATGAGCAAAGGAGCCACTATAATCATGGACATAAATGGAAACGAATTCATCAATCCAATCAATCAAGACAAGTTCTAGCACTACCACGTGTAAAAATAAAAGAAATAAACTTACAAAAGCAGTACACCAAAAAAGAGAGAAAAAACAGTCCGCCAGATGGCACTTGGCTACTTGGGCAACAATTAGGACCATTCTTGTACAAAAGTCAGAAATGTCTGCTGAGTTAAAAACCCATGAAGGGAGGCTAAGGCAAAAATTAGGACATGGTGAGGAATAGAGGGACTGCGAGTTAGAAAACCTATTCTAGGCTAATTGGCGGTAGGACTCAAATCATTGGAAAACTTGTACCCTTTTCAAAGTCGTTCAATGAAATGTGTTATGTTTGCAAGGAGTTATGTTTATGTTTATGTTTATATGAATGGTGTGCATATAGAATATAGCAAGTAAATAAAATTCGACAAAATTTCATAATCCTAGAATAAGCTAAAAACAAAGGTCAGAAAACAAATGGCGAAAACAAATAAGATCTAAGGGTGCCAGTCATTCCACTGTGCACGCTTCCTCGAAGTATGAGGAAGGGGATCCAAACCATCTTCGTCCCTCTCCCACTCATGAGACACCATAAAGTGCTGATTAGCATTGGGAGAACCTTGATCTCACTAAGCCATCCATGGTAGAATTCATCAATATCTGTGGTCTCCGGGGCAGTGTAATCTAGTATAACAACTCAAGCGCGTGCCCAAAGCCTCCGTATCGCATCAGGTGTGTCAGGACCAAAGTTGTGGAAATGGGTCGAGCATAGAGATCGAGGGACCCGTTGCTGATACCCATACTGCTTGCACAGACAAGAAGGGGAATAGGATGTAATGCTAAACAACCCAATCAACAAAACACCAGAATCATGGACGTCCGTAACCACGAATGGAATCTCCAACCAAGGGCTAAGCCAATGAATCTCAAAAGCTTGGTAGGAGCCCAGAATCTTGATCCAAGTGCCTTCACTCAACGAACGATGGTCCTTCCTAGTGAAGCCTCTGGGACCATAATGCAAAGGGGGTACCGAGCCTTCCCTAAGCTTGGATCAGTAGTCAAGCGAAGCTTCTCCAATAGCCATACCTATATTAATTCATTTGTTTAAACAAACAATGAAAATCATGAAAGAAAGCGGTAAGGAAAGAGAATCACCTCGAGCAAAGAAAAATGATCTCCTGCTAAGTCCAGATTCACTGAAGCACTGTCTAAGTGAACCAGACTCTCAGCAAAAGCTAAAGCCGTAGGAGAAAGGTCTGTGGAGAGTGGGTAAATGACTGACAGCAAGCAGAAAGGGGCAATCACTCCAACCTCATAAATGAAATCTACCAGAAGAAGTACAGTCACCATCGAAGGCCACGCTAGATGAGTACTGGGTGTAGTCTCACACCAACTAAGGACAGCTTCAACTCGGAAGCCACCAACATCAGGGGGAGCTGACATAAAGTGCCCACTGGACTCCAGGTTCCATAAACTCTTCAGCTTATCTTCACCCCCAAATTGGAAAGAAGGAAAAGAAAAGGAAAGCCTCGCGGGTGATATTAGCATCGACTCCTTCTGAAAAGGGAGCCCCAGGATAGCATGAAACTCCTCGACCAAAGGGTAAAGCTCGAAGTTCGCGAAACAAAAAACATGAGTGGCAGGATCCCAGAACTTCAAAGTAGCATGAATGAAAGCTGTATTCATAGGCCTGGAAGCAATGTATTGAAGACCTTGCAGACCAAAGCTCTCAATCTTTCACCAATCGGGTCCCCAACGGTGCAGAGAGGCCTTAAGATGCTTGTTATAGGTTGACATCAGAAAGGAGAAGAGCTAAAGAAAATCCCTCAAGACCAGTGTTGCCTACACACATTGACCACATACATTAGCATTAACATTCATCCATACATATACGAAAAAACATTCACAAATTAGCAAACATATTGATAAAATAAAACATCACATGTGAGGACCCGACATGCCATGGCCAAAATCCCCTTTCCTTTTATAAATTAGAAGTTTTCTACAAAGCAGAGCTATCTAAAATGTCTGGTTAAAAAAAAAGAGGAATCTAAAACTAAAGCTAAAAGGGAACTCCTAAGCATGCATCGCCTACACATTATCTCCACCCACTAGATCTCGGGGCATTATGGTGGATATCTCAAAATCCTCAGGACTTAGTCTCTCTGGACCACCATCCACTGAACCAGACACAGGAGGAGGCTAGGGAGAGTAAAGAAAACCAGTGTCTCATTCTAGAGAGAGGAGTGGCCCAACATCTAGGTCATCAAGCAAGGAATTGAGATCAAACGTAAGAGGCTGGTGAAGGCCCAAGGTGGAGGCCCGCAATTTTACTCGAGCCTGCTTTGCTGTAGCATTCTACCGCAACAACTCTTGATACTGAGCCTCCAAACTCTGGTATCGAGCCTCCAAACCCTGATAACAGGTTCCCAACTCCTGGTGACTAACCTCAAGGCTATGATAACGAGCATCTGGACCTTGATGGCTAATATCCAGTGATTGAAAGCGACCATCGAGCTCCCGGTAGCATTGCTCGAACTCCTCACTCCTCACCGCCATATCCTATAGTTATAAAACATGTCATGAAATTCATATCCATTTACATAAAAACATGGCATTTCATGCATCGCATATGACAAGTCGAGAAAAATAATATACTAGTGTAATCCCATCCTGTGAAAGTATCAGGTCCCTCAGTACAAAGGAATGTCTAGCCACCCTATCCATCTCCTCACGCACGACCTGCAAAAGGAAAAGAGTGAGTAAATGAACATTAAGATGTCCCTAAAGATCACTTGCGATCTAAAACTCACGTGACTAGTGTCGGAAGGATCATAGGCCAATGTATGGTAGCTTGGGGGAAGAGGCACCTGCAATGAAGTCCCCATGGAACCCATCAATTAGAAAGTGGAGTCAAGGGGAATCGATGGAAGATGAGCTCACCCCCCCTGGCCGTAGCATTCAAATCAAGCACTCGAACCCTCTCCTAGATAAATTCCTACAAAGATAGACAAACAGTCAGAAACAGAATCAACATAGATAAAATAGTTAACACATTTTATACCCGGCATCCCACACTAGTGCCTCTAGCAACTGCACCAGAACCACCATCAACTCTCTAACCCCTAACTCGAGCAGAGGGTCACGCCTCCTTGGGCTGAGTCAGCGGGTTAAGCAGTAGTAGCCTCTCTTGAATAAAGGCCTCATAGTCACCACGCTATCCTGAGAGCCTCACGCCATACCCCTTGAGATCAGTAATCACCAGGTACGCTTAAAATAATCCTATGGGAGGCGCAGTTGGAATGCAGTTATCAGACACTAGCTTAGTCTGCCAGAACTGAATACGCTCACCCAGGTACCACTCACGAGTCCTGGGCCCCTCAAGGATGAAGCAATGTTGGTCCACATCTCTCCGGATCTCCTTTGCTACGATAGCTCAGGAGACCCCGCCACGAGTTGCTCTCCACCTGAAAAGAAAGAACAACAAAGTCAGAATAAATTTAAAGATAAAAAGATGATCATATCCATCAAAACGAGATCCATCACCTGCTCAAGAGTCAATCCACAAACATGCTGATAGTAATCAGTAGAACCTAAAATATCCCCCTCTAAAGATGAACAGATTCGGGCCATACACGGAGCACCCTCCGGAGCATCGGTAAACTACGGGGTAAGGAGGAACCGATAAAAGAAGGCCCACACCTACAAAATAATTAAGGTTAATGAATCAAAAACTGACATACACAAATTACAAAGTAAGCAAACAATACCTGAAGAACCATGGGGTAACAACGCAGCACCCGCAAACTACCCTGAATAACCAAGTCAAGGGCAAAATAAGTCTGTGCCAAGATCGCCCATGGCCAGTTAAGGCCACTAAATCCTTCCAAGTCCGCTAGCGGCTCAATCAACCCATAATTGATCTCACTGTTCGAGATTGGGGAATTTACAGTATTAGAAGGTTGAGGATTAACAAAAGGTATTGGAGTTTCAATATCTACAAGATTGGAAACTAAGGAAATTACATGAATAGAATTTGAAGGATGTACGGGAGAAGGGATTTTAGGACTTAAAGAAGAAATGGGTGTTGGTTTAAAGAGTACCTCCGAGTTAGCTATTTGACCCAAGGATGGATCAGCTTAAGGTACTTCAGACTGAGTGGAAAGATTATTAGCCTAAGTGAATGAGGGTGTGGGGATGCTAGGATCAGGAAAAGAAAATTCTTCCTTGTTAGGGATTTTAGTTTCTCCAGCATCCTCATCGTTGCTCACCATCTAAATATTTTTCTTTAGTGGTCTGTTGGTGGCAGTGTTTGCTCTGAGTCCCCTTTGCTTTGGTAATTACTTCCTCCACATTGGCTGCAACGCTTGGACTTATAGTCTCAGAGTCCTCTTTGGACTTCTTGGAGTCCCCTTAGCCTTCAAATTCTTCAGTTACATCCAGTTTGCACTTTCTCTGGTGCAAGGTCTCCTCTACCTCAATGGCATCTTCTTCCTCCTCAACTTACTATTTCAGCTCAGCTTCCCTCTGAGCGAGAGTTTTGGCTTTCATTTGTTTCCTTCACCTAGCTGAGGGCTGGGCATGCATATCTCCTACCCTTATTTTTGCTAGGCTCTTCTTGGCCCTAGATGAAGCAAATTTTGGATTAGGGGATGATGGAGCAGAGGTATTAGAGATAGGTTCCATCTTTGTGGAGAGAGGAACATTGTCATTCATGTCTTTGCTGCTCTCATAGTCCATAATAAAGCTGTCTTCATCCTCCTTAGCTATATTCTCAAGGAATACTATCAGTACAGCCTTGGCCTTTCTCTTGGCATCTTGGGCCTTGGTGTACCAAGTATGCACCTAGTCATGATACAACTTGTTGAAGTGCAGCATAGTGAGAGTTTTCTTGACAGGGATGATAGTTTCTCCTGAAGCACCAATAAAGGACTATATGTCCATCTTCATCACCTTCATCAAGGCTGTGATCAAATAGTCATAATGGTAGATGTTAGTAATTTTTTTTAAGATATGAAGAATCATCACAGGCCAATTTAATTTCTTACCTTCTACCCATATGGTAGACAACACACCTCTTGAAGTAGGTGCAGCTGGTGAGGGATCATGTCTTTGGTAGTAACAGTTTCACTACCAACTCATGGCAAGCTCTAGCTGCCCAACTCATTCCAAATTCGATTATCTCTCCTGATCTATAGTCCGCTGCTAATTCCCAATCTTTGGGGATTGCTACAACTTCTTCATCTCCCCGATCTCCTGAGTTGAGTACCCCAGCAAGGCATGTTCAGAATGCTCCCCAATAGCCTTGAGAAAATGAAATGGAAATTTCCCTCCATTTCCACTAGCAAAACATCATTGAATCCTTGGATGGTGTAGAGGTTCTAGATAAAGCTCTTAACCAAGCTAACCATGGTTGGTCCTTCTAGTTGTAGAAATTGGCTTAGTCTCTACTGTTTGATTACCCTATAAAGGATCATGTTGCTTATCAAGCCCCATAATTTACTTCATAAACTTAGCTAAAATCCAATTTTGAGCCTGGTTAACCTTGGTGAAGCCAATTCTAGTAGGGAGAGTGATCCTCTCTTGTTTCCCCTCAGCATTTACATAAATGCTTCTCTTAGAGTTGCTTTGATAAACAAAAGTAGATTTGGTTCTAATGTAAAGGAATTTGAGAGAAAGAGAATTAGGGTTCTTTTACAGATTGAAAACGATTGAGATTTCAAGGATGCAAATAACTTCTCTCTCTATCAAACTACAGCTTTTATAGACCTCTTCAACTTGCATAGATACGTGGCGCTCGCACAAGGAAAGATTAAAATCAACACTGAGAATAACACTTGATTCACTTATCTAGTAACACGGTGAGTTTAATAGATGTTGGTTCCAATTCAAAAATATGTCTTTTAAAAACATGGGTTTTTTATTTTTAACCACGAAAGTGAATCTCATAACGTTACTTTAAAATATAAATAGTGTTAAACACATGTTACCTAATTTGGCTGAGTTAAAACTTGATCTTCAACACTTAGCCAAATTTCTTAATTTTTCCTTCATATGGGTTTCACCATTCCAATAATCTACCCTAGAACATTGAACTACTCCTTGGGCAATGTTTTGGTGAATATGCCTGCTCATTGTTCCTCAGAAGGAACATACTCAAGTTTAACATCTCCCCTTGGTACATGATCCCTTATGAAGTGATGTCTTATACTGACATGCTTCATCCTTCCATGTTGAACTGGATTCTTGGATAGGTCAATTGCACTCTTGTTATCACACATAACTTCGAGGCATTTGGACTTTACACCAAAATCTTCTAGTTGCTGCTTAATCCATAGCAGTTATACTATACAACTTCCTGGTGCCATGTGCTCAGCCTCATCTATACTCAGTGTAATAGAAGTTTGCTTCTTACTATATCATGAGATTATGCATTCTCCAAGAAAATGGCATCCTCATGTGGTGCTTTTCCTATCAAGCTTATCTCTTCCGTAGTCAATCCTCTTAGAGTAAAATCTATATTATTGGGATACCATAGACCTGCATCAAGAGAACCTTGCAAATACCAAAGAATTCTCTTTACAGTTGCCTAATGAGATTCTTTGGGGTTAGCTTCAACATACTGGATGTCAGGCCTACTAGCTGTAAGATAAAGAAGAGAATTGATGATTCCTATGTAGAACTTGCTATCTACTGGTTTACCAGCTTCATCCTTACTTAAGATTGTATCAGTGGCCATGGGAGTGGACATTAGTTTTGAATGTTTCATATCAAACTTCTTCAAAATTTCTTTAACATAATTCACTTGATTGATGAAGATTCCATCTTCACTCTGCTTGATTTGAAGTCCAAAGAAAAAATTAAGTTCTCCCATCATTGACATTTCAAACTCGCTCTTCATCTGCTTGCTGAATTCTTTACACAACTTCTCATCAGTTACTCTAAAAATGATGTCATCAACATAAATTTGAACTAGCAACACATCTTCTTTTCTTCATTGAATAAATGAGTCGTATTTACTTTCCCTCTTTCATAGCCTTTACTAATAAGGAAATTGGTCATCCTCTCATACTAAGCTCATGGATCTTACTTCAATTCATAGAGAGCTTTCTTCAATTTGAAGACATGCTCAGAATTCTTTGGATCTTCCAACCTTGGAGGTTGGCCAACATAAACCTCTTCTTTAATCAATCCATTCAGGAATGCACTCTTAACATCCATTTGAAATAATTTGAAGTTCATATGGGATGTGAAAGCACACAGGATTAGAATTGCTTCAAGCTGAGTTATAAGAGCATAAGTTTCATCATAATCTATGCTTTCTTACTGATTGTAGCTTTGACCAACAAGCATGGCTTTGTTCCCGACAACAACGCCATCGTCATCAAGCTTGTTCTTGAAAACCCATTTAGTGCGATGATTGATTTTCCTTTGGGCTTTGGAACCAGATCCCAAACATCATTATGCTTGAATTGATCCAGCTCCTCTTACATTGTGATCATATAATAATCATCTCCTTTTGCATCTTCGAACTTCTTGGGTTTAATCAATCAGATGAAAGCAGGATGGCTCATCATTCTACTGAGCTGACCTTACATCATCATACGATTATGAACATCATCAATAATGTTGTCAATCAGATGGTTGTGATGAGTTTTAATCTCCCTTGGAAAACTCGGATCATCAGCTGGATGATCTACATTTGGTTGTTGAGGCTGAAGTTGATCTTCACCATTGTTGAAGTTGATAGATAGATCATCATCTTCTTTGACTTCCTCAGCTTCAAGTTCTTGTGCTGGGTTGGGCATCATAGAGAGTGGCATGCAGAGTGGATTTTCTTGCTGGGTTACTCCTTTATCATTAGATGGATGTCTATTCACATTGTTAATTTCATCGAAATCCAGATGTATAGACTCCTTTAATACGCTGGTTCTTTTCACATATATTCTATACACCCTGCTGTTAGTTGAGTATCCTAGAAAGATACCTTCATCAACTTTTGGATCAAACTTACCTAGCTGCTCATTGGTGTTAAGAATAAAGCACCTACAGCCAAATGATCTGAGATGACCAATCTTAGGCTTGCGCCCTTGCCAAAGCTCAGAGGGTGTCATCTCAAGAAATTGGGTGAATTAAAACTTGATTCAAGATATAACAGGATGTGTTAACAACTTCTCCCCAAATGTACTTTGGTAGATTGTTATTACTCAACATGGATTGAGCCATCTCAACTATGGTTCTATTATTCCTTTCTACAACCCCATTTTGTTAAGGAGTATAAGGAGCAAAAAAGCTATGGTCAATAACATGTGCTAAACATAATTCTTCGAAATTGAAGTTCTCAAATTCACATCCATGATCACTTCAGATTCTACTTATTTTAGTTCCTATTTCATTCATTACACGATTACTAAGTTTGACAAAAGATTCATATGTTTCTTCTTTGATACTCAGCAAAACTACCCAAGTGAATCTCGTGAAGTCATCCACAACCACCAATAAAAATCTCTTACCACCCATACTCATAAGCTAAAATGGGCTAAAAAGATCTTGGTGGAGGAGCTCCAACGTTCGCTTAGTTACTACATGATTAATTAACCTAAATTATTTCTTAACTTGCTTACTGAGCTAGCAAGTTGAGCAAAGTTTACCCTTCTCGAAGTTGATACTAGGTAAACCCACAACTAGTTGCTTTTTGGCAAGTTTGGATAGAATTTTCATATTTATATGACCCAACCTTTTGTTTCCAAGCCACAAATTATCCTCCTTAGATACAGGACAAACATTAGTGGAGCCCGGGGATAAATCAATGATATACACATTATTGATTCTAGGAGCAAAGAGTTTAGTAGAATCGATCTTACAATAAATAACTGAGCAATGTGTAGAGTCGAATGTAACCTATATCTCTTTGTCACAAAGCTAGAATATGCTGAGTAAGTTGAACTTGAGTTCTTTGACCAAAGAAACCTCTTCAATTGAAGGAGAGACACCAACAGTGCCGCAACCTACAATCTTTCCTTTTTGGTTATCTCCGAAACTGACACTTCCATTTCTTTTGCTCTCCAATGAGATTAACTGACTTTCATCTCCTGTCATATGCCTTGAGCATCTGCTATTCTAGTGTCATCAGTGGATCTAAGGCTCACCCGCAAAATAATAACATTTTCTTAGGTACCCATGCTTTTGAGATGTGTCCTCCCTTATTAGCAGTGATTAAGTTAATCTAGTCGTACTCGTCATAATAACCATTTTTATTCCTATAGAGAATTGTAGGATGTCCAGCTTTGCCACAAAAACCACACACCTTTTTTGCTTGGGGCTGGTTTGATTTCTTCTTTTTAGTGGAATTCTCCTCTTAGAATTGTGAGTTTGGTTACTCAAAGTTTGACTATTGGCTGGAGGAGGAACCTGTTTCTCCTTTAAAGTTGTTATCTTAGTAATCAACTCATCTATTCTCTTAGTGAGCTTGTTGTTGTGACATTTATAATACTTAGCTTTTTCTTGAAGAATGATCATACCAAGAGATAAGGAAGTGATAGTGTCTTCTTGGTCTTCACGTCTCCTCACTAGCTCCTTGATGTTTTTCCTTGACTTAGTAGCCATTTTCATGACATCAAAGAGTACCTAGGTGAGCTCTTCAATGGACAAAGGGATTTCAGGATGTACCTCAGCTTGAGAGGATTTCCCTTTGTTGCGCTCAACTTCAAAGTCAATAGTGGATTGATTGCTCTTTGAAGCAGATGCTCAGCTCTTGCCCCGTTCATTTTCGATCGCCATTAAGCAAAGGTTGGCAGAATAAGTTATCAGATGATGAAGATCATGAGCCTCCTGTTCACAAGATTTTGGCTATACTCGTTCCGAAAGGCTTATCCCCAGCAACGGTGCCAAAAACTTGTTCCCCACTTTTCTATTGATAATATAAAAGTTCTTAATATGAACAGTTGTTGTCAATACCGCTTATCAAATAGAAAAATGATGATACTGCAAGCATACAGTTGTGATGTAGTTTTAAAAGATATCGATCCCACAGGGAAGGAATTCGATTCTAAGGACCAACTAGAGTTACAGGATGAAAGAAAATATAATAATTTGAAAGTTAAGGGTTTTGAATGGTAAACAGATGCATGAACAGATTAGATGTAAAGCATATAGATATTCCCTAAGAACAAGTATAGTAGAGTAAAATATGCAAAGTAATTAAAGTTGTTTTAAACACTAGATAACTTCAACAAACTCGGTTCTAGATACCCAAATATCCTATAATTCACCGCAGAGCAACACATGAAATGACTTTTCTAAA
>CATIWQ010657810.1:0-18272 GCA_949673415.1 Euphorbia schlechtendalii
GCAAGTATACAGTTACGATGTAGTTTTAAAAGATATCGATCCCACAGGGAAGGAACCAGTTCTAAAGATCAACAAGAGGAACGGAACAAAAGAAAATAATGTAATTTACTTTGGAGGATCGGAATGATGGATGGATAGACAAATGTATGAAAGATTAGATTAGATTAGATAAAAAGTATATAGATATTCCCTACGAACAAGTATAGCAAAGGTTACATGTAAAATCATTAAAGATATTACGTACACCAGATTAATTTAACAAATTCGGTTCTAGACACTCAGATATTCAATTATTCACCGCAGAGCAACACATAAAATGACTTTTCTAAATCTAGTGCAAATGAATTAAGGCATTATATAAACCTAGATAACAATATTACTATGCTTAGTACGGGTTGCTCTCACATAGCCATATTTAGCAAGTTACCATTCCAAAAATGTTCACTCACTAAACAGCGTTATAATCACAGATCCAGTGATTATACACAATCTCGTTAACCCCGAAACTATTCTTAAAGTTAACTCAAAAGCATATAACTTGATTATTATAAAAGACTCAACACGAAATACACATTATGATACATAGACATATCATAAACTTCGAAATAGAAAGTATAAGTAGAAAGCAAAGCAAAGTTGTAAGGTATGCAAGTGATAGCTAAAGTTTATCAAATCGTATCCACTCTCTTTAATGGGAATTGTCAATTCCCCCAATTCCTGCGTCTGCTTTGAATTCAGTCTCGGCTCGTACAGAACCTCTACTAGGATGCTATTATTTGTGAATATTGAATAAACGAATATTGAAGAACGAAAACTTTTATTGATAAGTGATTTGCAATTAAACTTATACAATAATAGCTCGAATATGTAGAGAAATCTAGTGATTGAAATAAGGTTCGAATCACTTATACATTTTCTCGCTAATACTTATGAACATAGCGAAATCTAGATATTTTTACTCTTTATCTATGCAACACACGTATCACTCATGCCACACCACATAACCCACACACCATCCATGCCCACAAGATTGGTGAGTTTAAAGCCCTATTTATATAGTACGAAGGGTTACGTCTATCCAAATGAAGAGTCATTTCCATTGGCGAAGAATTACACCGCTTCATTATGATTGGTTGAATTTGTTCGATCTTATCCACAATGGAAAGGAACCTTTTCATGATTGGTTGACTTCTAAAAGGTGTCTTTTCATTTGGTAGTTGATGGCGGTTGATCGTTCTTATCTAGTGGTTGAGTTGACAAAAAAAACCTTCAAGGTCGCAATCGTGAATGATTGTCGCGACCGTGAATACTTGGTTGGCAACTTTCTGCTGTGAAAGTTAACAAGTCACGACCGTGATATGTGTGTCACGATCATGACATGCCTTTTTTCACATGATTCCTCTTTGCGATTTTTACCGATCTTTGACATCTTCGATCCTTTACCAAATCTTTAAATTACATGCATCGTTTTGCACCTTTTTCACTCTTTTTTCATAGATTTTCAACTTTAATCATTTTACTTCCAAGATTTACCTAGTACCTGCATTTGCATAAAAAACAACTACATACCATGTGAAATCTTTTATATGAAGTATAAAATGACTTAAACTATAGTGTTTAATGTGTAAACTTATCATGATAATAAGTGTAATTATACACTTATCAAAGAACAAAATCTTTAAATCATAAATATCCGTGGTATAACGAATCAAAGTACTCGTGATAATTTTGGTAAGTAATGGACAAAGCTACTCATTCACTTCAAGGGGTCCTCTCCTACCTAGAAATTATCATCAGTATTAGATTCAAGTATAACCAATGGATGCTTATGACTTAGTCGATTTCTAGTATGGGAATTTATTCCGCATATATTTGTACAAACGTGGTCTAAGTTGTTGATATTAAAACATGTAGACATAGGTGTAAAAACTTAAACATGGACCTTGTTTATTTTACGTGCTATGTGGAGTGTTGGCATAATGGAATGATTATAATATACCAGTCAGAGTATGTTCCCTTAGAGTTAATAATTCCTAATAGCCCAGAATTATTATTTCATAATCATATCCATCGTATAAGACCTAGATTAGGGCGAGACCAGTTTATTAAAGCAGAAAAATGTCTTCCTGTCATAAGTCATGATACAAGCCTTATTAACGGATGAAAGCACATGTACAATGTGCCTTCCCTTAACACGTGCTTGGTTATGAGACTAGATGGGGTTAATGCCTTAACCGAAGAGGGTTAGTTATCCATATTATTGGAGCTAATGCTAAATCGGAGACACATTTGAGGAGTCATACAATTGGCTATGCACATCTCAAGAAAGAGAAATCAAATAGATTAGCAATTGCAAGATGTGCAAATGGACGGGTTCCAACCATGGTTATATTGTTATGACTTGACATGCGATAGTGGGATGCTACCTACTAAGGAAAATTGGTTCAACCAGATTTCCCGAATTTGAATAGAAGGGGCTATTTAAATGTTGATAAAATAGCAGGAAATTATGTGTTTAATTAAAACCTTATATTAAATGCATGTACATATGCTAATGTCTAAAAAAATTCTATCTTATATCTAGGTTGAATATGATCACTAAAAAAAATACTCGCATTGACGTTAGCCCTCTCAATGACATCAAATATGATGTTTATAACTTCAATGAATGATTTGAGACTGTTAGAGGAGTTCTTCAGAACTACTACCTGGATTATGTTTTAATTGATCCTAGTCCCAAACACCTTGGCAAGAACGCTTTTGCATGTGAGATGAATGATTACGAGGAGCACAAGGGAAACTGTGAGTTTGTGACAAAACTCATGTTAGACCATATGCTTCCAAGGTATGTACAAGTGTACAAAGGGTTGGATCTCGCAACCATGATTCATCATCTCAAGTTAGTGGAAAGTTTAGAGAGTGAACAGTTCCACATCAAATAGCGGGGAGACACCTCAGCATAGGAGTTGGTTATTAACAGTTATGATAACTCTGAGAGACTAAGAGAGTTGGGAGTTGAGTACAATGAGTAGTCTTTGAAAGAGATGGTATTGAGGGTATTACCCAATAAATATGACTCCTTCAAAAAGATGCTTAAGGAGTGTTCTCCTAATTGTACCTTGACCCAACTCATGGATTTGCTCAAGATTTATGAAATTGAGTTTGGAAATAAACTCAAAGAGCAAGCCAATGAGGAGGACCTTAAGTTGAAGGAACTAAAAGGTTTAAAAGTCAAGAGAAAGCTCATGAGGAATTTAGAATTGAAGAAAGAAAATGTTTCTCTTGAAACAAGCTCATCGGATGATGATAGCTGTGGCTTTAACATTTGAAGGTATGTTCATACTAGAGAGTTTCTCTATAGTTTTATGAGTCTACTTGGGTATTTGATACTAGTTGTGGCACTCATATTTGTACTTCTATGTAGGGATTGCAGAGCAGTAGGAGGCTTGCAAAGAGGGAAATGAACCTAAATTTAGAATTGGAGCACGAGTTGCTGCAACAGCTATAGTGACATATAGCATTCGTTTACCTAGTAGCCTAGTTTTAGTTTTGAACAATTGATATTACACTCCAGCTGTAACTAAGAATATAATTTCTGTTGCACTTCTAGCAATGGAAGGATTTGAAATTTTATTTTCTCATAATAAATGTCAAATTTAGCATGACAATATTCTTTATGCTTATGGAATATCTTTGAATGGCATATATGTTCTAGACACTAAAACTGAAATTCTAAATATGAACATAATTAAGAAATCAAAATTAGATAATGAGAAATCCTCTTACTTATGGCATTGTCATCTAAGACACATAAATGAGACTCGCTTAACTAAGTTACACAAATGTGGAGACTTAGGCCCAAAGGAATGGGCTTCCTATGGCATGTGTGAACCTTGTTTAAAAGGAAAGATGACTAAGAAACCTTTCATAAGAAAGGGTCAGCGTGCCAATAGTACTTTGGAAATTATTCATTCTTATGTATGTGGTCCAATGAGTGTTAAGACACATGAGGGTTTCGTCTACTTCATAACCTTTATTGTTGATTGCTCGCAATATGGTTATTTGTACCTTATGAGGCATAATTCTGAAAGTTTTGATACTTTTAAAGAATTCAAGACTGAAGTAGAGAAACAGCTTGGGAAAAGTATCAAGACCCTTCAATCTGATCGAGGCAGTGAATACTTAAGCAAGAGTTTTAGGATTATCTAAGAGATAATGGTATTTTATACCAATGGACACCTCTTTATACACCCCAACACAATTGAGTGTCAGAAAGGAGGAATCAAACCCTACTCGATATGGTTCAGTCCATGATGAGCCAAGTAGAACTCAGCAGATCCTTTTGGGGTTATGCACTTGAAAGCGCAGTTTATATACTAAATAGAGTGCCCTCTAAATCAGTTGATCACACTCCATACGAGTTATGGTATAGTAAGAAACCCGATCTTTCTCACCTGAGAGTTTGGGGATGTCTTGCATATGTTAAAAGGACAAGTTCAGATAAGCTGGGTGCTAAGTCTGATAGATATCTGTTTGTAGGTTAACCTAAGGAAACTATAGGGTATACCTTTTATGATCCCAAGGAATAGAAAGTCCTTGTTTCTAAAAATGCTCAATTCCTCGAGAATAAGCATATACTTGCAAAAGCTAGTGGGAGCATTCTTGAGTTAGGTACTCAAGTAGATCAAACATACAACCAACTAATTATACCTACACCTGTTACACAAGATAGTGTAAGCATGGAACAACCTATTATAACACCAACATTACGTAGGTCAGGTCAGGCTCCAATAGCTACTGAGCGATATGGGTTTGTCATCACTGATGATAAACATCTCTTCCTTATGGAAGATGATGAGCCCAAGACTTACAAGGAGGTAATGGAAGGCTCAGAATTTGATAAATGGCTTTCAGCCATGAGATCAGAGATAGACTCCATGTATAAAAATAAAGTCTGGAACTTAGTTGATGCTCCAAGTGGGATTAAGCCCATAGGATGCAAGTGGGTTTTCTAGAAGAAAATTGACATGGAAGGTAACAAAGTTACCTATAAAGCAAGGCTGGTTGCAAAGGGTAAAGTAAAAAAGAAGGCATTGCCTATGATGAAACGTTTTCACAGGTGGCCATGCTGAAGTCTATCATGATACTCCTTACCATCACCGCTCATTATGATTATGAGATTTAGTAGATGGATGTGAAGACAACATTCCTTAACGGGAATCTTGATAGGGATGTGTTTATGACACAACCCACTGGTTTCACATCTAAGGATGGCTATAAGGTATGAATGTTGAAGAAGTCCATTTATGGACTTAAGCAAGCATTGAGGAATTGGAATATTAGGTTTGATGAGATAATTCGAGAAATCAGTTTTGTATCGAATGTTAATGAGCCCTGTGTATATAAAAAGGCTAGTGGGAGTGCGATCGTTTTCCTTGTATTATATGTCGATGGCATATTATTAATATGAAACAATATTCCTTTTCTTTAGACAATTAAGACGTGGTTGTCAAAGAAGTTCTCCATGAAAGACCTTGGAGAAGCAGCTTTTATACTTGGTATTAAAATTTACCGAGATAGATCTAAAAGGCTACTAAGTCTTTCACAAAGTACATACGTAGACAAGGTTTTGGCTAGATTTAACCTTGAGTAGTCAAGAAAGGGTTATCTCCCAATGTCTCACGGGATTAACCTTTCTAAATCTAAGTGTACGAGAACATAAGAAGAGATACTGAGCATGAAAGGAATACCCTATGCCTCAGCGGTAGGGTCCATCATGTATGCTATGGTATGCACTCGGCCTGACGTCTCACATGCGTTGAGCGTTATAAGCAGATTTCAATCTAACCCAGGTGAAAAGCACAGGATGGTCGTTAAAACTATCCTCAAGTACTTACGCGGGACCTAAAATATGTTTTTAGTATATGGAGAATGTGATCTCACTTTAAAGGGATACACCAATGTGAGTTTTTACAAGGGTGATTATAAGTCCCAGTCAGGTTATGTATTTATGTTTAATAGAGGGGCAGTTGTTTGGAAGAGTTTCAAACAGGATATGTCTACCTATTCAACCACAGAATCTGAGTACATAGCTACTTAAAAAGAGGCTAATGAAGCTGTCTGGCTTAAGAGATTTATTGGTGATCTCGACGTGGTGTCCAACATTGTATAACCGATAGCAGCCTATTACAATAACAATGGGGATATTGCTCAAGCAAAGGAACCACAGTCTCTCCAGAAAAATGAACATGTACTTAGTAAATACCATCCCATTAAAGAGATAGTAGCCAGAAAAGATATAAGTTTAGAATACGTCCCAACGGATCAGAATCTAGCAGATGGGTTAACAAAACCATTAACTTAAGTTAAGCATAACCAACATGTTAAAGAGTATGGTATAAAGCACATGGCCAATTGGCTCTAGTGCAAGTGGGAAATTATTAGACATGGTGTATGCCTTAGAGGCAATTAGGGTGATATATCTTTATTAGCTATAATGTACAAATAGTTTTGAATTATTAATAATAATCAAAGGTATTTTGCTACTTATTAGTACTTCTTTTTAATTATATATCGCTGGTATCATATATTTTTGGGATATGTATATGCATGTTGATGAAACAAAGTCCATGACTAATTCATAGTGTAAAAATGGAAAGACATAGTGGGAGCTATGTGGAGTGAGAACTGCACATACGTGTTACTATGAATAGTCTAAATATCTTTAGTCGTACTTCCATTGAGACTAGATATCAATGGAGCGGATAGACTAGCATGTGTAGGCTTACTCCTTGGATTAGTTCCAAGCGGCTGATCTCACGAGCGGAAGGTGGTACCTTGAGTAAACACATGAATGTATTCGGGGTAATACATTGGAGACCGCCATCAGATAGACACTTGGAAATAACTTTATCCATGCGTTGGTGTCATCTCTTATTGGTGTAGCAGTACGAGTATCCTCAGACCTAAGATGCCGGTTACCTTATGTAGGAGTTGCTATGCTTTGGGTCATACTTATTCATACCTTGGTGATCAAGATGACATGGGTGATTACGGGGTATAGCGATGATCACATGTTGGTAAGTTGTGTAGTCAAGATAGGATCCATCGATCCTGATATAGTAAAATAATAGAGATGTACCTTAGGGCCCCTTGTTGAAGTGACACACTCACAAACCTCTTATTAGAGTATACGATTGATGGAACGGGTTTCTAGTCAATCAAGATACAAAACCGCTGAGTGGTGTTCTTCGTGAACAAGTCTAATTCTAGGATAGCTATGGCTATTGCATGAGCTGACACTTAATCGGAGCTTAATAAACTAGATGGTACTTAACCTAATGGAAGGAGTGTATTATACTGGTTACTACTGCAGAACCAGATCAAGTAATAGGCAATGTGACGTTCCAAGTATCAGGGGATCATATGCCTTAGCTAGAAAGCCCATTTGATAGTCTAGAGCTATCGGGTTCGATAACGATCTTGAACATTGAGCCTAAAGGTTCCCATGTGGGAAGCCAAGTTTAGGTTAACCTCTAGCGGCTCTATACTTTGTGATCCTATGAGGTCACACACTTTGGGTCTTTATCGAACCATGTACAGAACCTATGAACTAGGTTTGTACTGAAAATACAAGTTGTGAAATTAGTGAAAGGAATTATTATG
Source organism: Euphorbia schlechtendalii (assembly GCA_949673415.1). NCBI lineage: Eukaryota > Viridiplantae > Streptophyta > Magnoliopsida > Malpighiales > Euphorbiaceae > Euphorbia > Euphorbia schlechtendalii. The sequence continues at coordinate 7,666 of CATIWQ010657810.1, forward strand.
GTTTAACCGAATTAATAATTCAAATGAATAATGAAAAGATAGGGAAACATAGTCAAAGCGAGTAAGGGAATTTTCCTGTTGCAAGTGGGCCCTGAAAAGAATAAGGGTTGTTTGAGGTGGGGCCCACACGGCTACCCCGAGAGTTCAAAAGCTCACCGGAAGCTAGTACACAGGGCAAGCCCACACACTAGCAGGCTGCAAGCATGTAAGCGTTGCCCATGGCAGTGCTTGTGGCATATGAGGGAAGCTCGCTAGGGCTTCCTTCATGTGGCGCGCGAGTCAACCTACGGGTCACCATGACCCTGCGTGTTTGACCCGCTATACATGGGATAGGTTTATCCCATCCCGTGTGAGTTAGAGGGGGAGTCTAACACTCCCCCATTTTTCCTATAAATAGGCTTTCAAAGCCTCATTAATTCATACACACCAAAAAGGTCTGAGTTTGTTTTCTCTCTGATTTCTACTCTCCTCTTCTTTTGTTGTGTGTGATCCTCCATGAATTTCTCTAATCAAATTGAAGAGTTCTTTTACAAGGCTCAAAGTTTAAGTGAGTTTTCTATTTCAGATTTTCAGGTTTATTTAGAAGTAGTCTAGCAACTGCTATTAATCGACGGGGTTCTACCTCTTTGAGGTTTTTTTCGGTGAAGCTTTGTGTGGATCAAGTCATAGAGGCTCTCTTAGTTTAGAAGCTTGTGCTATTGGAATTACTAGAAAGGGAATGTCGCTACCAAAAGAGAGATCAAGCACGCATCAACTGGTAATGCTTTAATCTTTAGATGCTAGGTTTCTTTATATGTTTTATAAACCTAAAAGCATCTATAGAACATTTTAACCTAGATTATAATAATCATAGCATGCTTAGGAGATCCTCAAGTTAATTTTAAGTTTTTGATTTTCACCTTGCAACCTATGCATGTTCAATTATTGTCTTGATTAACCAATAGAGGATTCGTCAGGAAGAACCACCATACACTAAGTAAGGAGGCTTGGGTTGAGACTTTGTATTCTTATCGAGCTTTAGAGATTCTTTGGCTTAGTCCTTTGTTGGAGATTCCTTTTATGACCACCAATGTGCATGACTCAGGCGTACTGCTGATGGGCTTATTCGATGTCACTTTCTATTCTCCTTCCTATTTGTGTAGGTAATACATGCGTCAGCAGTGAGTTCCTAGGTTGTTGTGTTCCACTCACTTCCACTAGTTCGGTCCTGACACGCTGGGTGCTTTACGAGGACTATAGGCGTGAGCTGCCATTGTTGCTTTGAATTACAGTACCCTGGAGACCATTGATACTGATGTGTTTTTTCGTGTGTGGGTGGGCGAGATTAGAGATCTACCAAATGCAGACCAGCATCTTATGGTGTCATGCGAGTGGGAGAGAGATGAGGATAGTTTAGACCCTCTCCCTCATACTTCAAGGAAACGTGCCCAATGGAATGATTGGCATACATAGATCACCTATATTTCTTTGTCATAGACTTTGACATTCGTTTTCTAGACTATGTGTGTGATATGTTTTTAACATTATGAGACTTATCAAGGCCTTTTTTTAATGAAACTTGTTATGTTTACTTGTGATATTCCACATGCATACGTGTTCTCCACTTTTCTACTGATAATATAAAATTTCTAAATATGAAGAGGTGTTGTCAGTACCGCTTATCAAATAGAAAAATGATGATAACTGCAAGTATACAATTGCGATGTAGTTTTAAAAGATATCGATTCCACATGGAAGGACTAGCTTTAAAGATTAACAAGAAAAATGGAATAAAGAAAATAAAATATTTTTGGATTTTAGTTGGGAGGAATTGGAATGACGGATGAATAGGTAAATGTATGATATATTAGAGAAGATAAAAGTATATAGATTTTCCCTACGAACAAGTATAGCAAAGAAAACGTGCATGGTCATCAATGGTATTACGTTCACTAGATTAATTTAACAGACTCAGTTCTAGACACTCAAATATTAATTTATTCATCGCAGAGCAACACAGGAAATGACTTTTCTAAATCTAGTGCATACGAATTAAGATGATTATATAAACTTGGATAACATTATCACTATGCTTAGTAAGGGTCGCTCTCACATAGCCACATTTAGCAAGTTACCATTCCAAAAATGTTAGCTCACTAAACAACATTATAATCACAGATCCAGTGATTATACACAATCTTGTTAACCCCGCAACTACTCTTAAAGTTAACTCAAAAGCATATAACTTGATTAATATAAAAGACTCAACATGAAAGACGCATTGTGACACATAGACATATCATAAACTTCGAAATAGAAAGTATAAGTAGAAAGCAAAGTAAAGTTGTAAGGTATGCAGGTGAAAGCTAAAGTTGATCAAACCGTATCCACTCTTTAATGGGAGTCGTCAATTCCTGCAATTCCCGCATCTGCTTTGAATTCTGCAGGATGCTATTCTTTGTGAATATGGAATAAACAAATGTTGAAGAATGAAAACTTTTATTGATAAGTGATTTGCAATTACACTCATACAACAATCACTCGAATATGTAGAGAAATCTAGTGATCGAAATAAGGATTCGAATCACTTATACATTTTCTCGCTAACACTTATGAATGTAGAGAAAACTAAATAATTTTTCTCTCTATCTAAGCACAACGCTATGCACTATACAACATCCCACACTCTCTGCATGAAATTTGTAAGGTTTGGAGCCTTATTTATAGAGTTCAAAGGGTTATCCATGCGAAGAGTTGTGTCCATTGGCAAAAGATTACATCACTTCATTGTGATTGGTTGAGAAGCTTTAATCTTATCCACAATGGATGGGAACCTTTTCATGATTGGTTGACTTCTAAAAGATATCTTTTCATTGGGTAGTTGATGGCGGTTGATCGTTCTTATCTAGCGGCTGAAAGAAGATAAGAGTTGATAAAAAACCATCCAAGTCACGACTGCGAGGTACATGTCATGACCGTGAACTTTTGGTTGGCAACTTTCTATTCTAAAGAATACTAAGTCGCGACCGCGAATGGTTATCGTGATAGTGAATTGTGTTTTCTTCAGAATTCTTCTTGTAACTTCATTGATCTTTGACAGCTTTGATCCTGAGCCAAATCTTTAAGTTCAACGCATCTTTTCGCACCTTTTTCAATCTTTTTTCATAGAATTCCATTTTTATTCATTTTACTCCCAAGATTTACCTAGTATATGCATTTGCACGAAAAACTACTACATACCACGTAAAATCTTTTATATGAAGTATAAAAATGATTTAAACTATAGCGTTTAATGTGTAAAATTATTATGATAATAAGTGTAACTATACACTTATCATACCCCCACACATAACTTTTGCCTTATCCTCAAGGTAAATTCAATAGAAGTGTATAAATTGGTAATCAAGTTCGTACCTCATTTGGTTAAAGACTATTGCAGTGAGTACCACATTCCCACATTGCAAAAGATTCAAGTAGAAGTTTGAAATTTCCCACAAATTAGTAATGTGCATTTTATATAGTTTAGTTGCATACCTTTGTTCTTAATGGAGAGTTAACCGAATCGCATCTTCATATAAGCTTTATATGCATTCTCTATATCCTTCTCTTAAGAATAGTATAAAGTATAAAGGATGATAAAACACTCTCAATGGTTGCATTTTATGCTCCATACCACTCTCCCCTTTTTTCAGTGGTTGCATTTTATGCTCCATACCACTCTCTCATTTTTTCTTTTCTTTTAAGCATAGTTTTTTGAAGTACTTTGTACTTTGCACCCATTTTTTGTGCTATGCTTTCTTTTTCTTTTTTCAATCAATGAATGGTTGCAGTTTTTACTCCATACCATTCCTCACCTTTTGCATAACTCATTGGTTATCCTCTCTTTCTTTTGAATTTTCACTCTTAATACCCTCATCCTTTATTGATCAATTTCAAAGTATTATGGCTATAGTTTCCCAACACTTTAAAAACACTCAATACTTATAGGATTTATTCGAGATTTGCATATAAAACTCATAGTAAGAATACTAATCGAAAGCATTAAACTAATTCATGTTGATATTACTTCCAAACACCCAACACTTTAAACACACTCAATACTTAGATATTACTCCACTTAAACTTATCAGAAGCATTAAACTAAAACTATATAGCTTATACTTATTCATGTTGCACTGAAATATAAATCGAGACTTACTTGGAATGTTGCTCTCGAATGTTACTCACCACTCATCCTTGCCAAATGTTAAATGTTCTGCTAATGACGCTCAATTTCAACATGCGCTCAAATTTTGCACTAACATCAAACTTGTAATACCTAACACTTAACATAACCTTGGACAAAAGTTAGTAGAGTATAAGAATAGATTATGTATATATAACATGAAAATCAACACAAATTTCAAATTCTTCGATTTTTAATTTTATTTAATTTTTTCGGATTTTATGGGATTTTTACAAATGCCCCCCCACACTTAAAGAACACAATGTCCTCATTGTGAGACATTTAATAAAAATCAAAATCAAAATCTAAAGCTAAAGCTAGTCTAAAAATATAATTGAAAAAGAGAAAGTAAAGTAAAGAATAAACCCGTTCTATTGTGAAGGAGAATCTAGGAGACTAAGAGTGAATTGACAATTTTGTTTTCTAAAGAATGAAAGTAATTCTCGAAGCATCGATTTATTACTTTTCTTTAGAATCTTCATGTCTTTTTTCAGAATTCCAAGTTCCTCTTGGCAATTGTCCAATTTAAGTTGCATGCTTACCTTTCAATCTTCCGGAGCTTCTTCTTCTTCATTTTCTTCTACTTCAAGCATCGGGGCTTTTCCATGTCGACGACTAACGGTTGGATTTGATGGTTCGACAGAAGAATCTTCATGAGCCAAGTTTATCTTCTTGGTGTGGTTGGAGTAGGAGTAGAAAGAATATACACCATTGTGTTCTTGAAGTAATCCGGTGTTCTTAAAATAATTCCCATCCATGTAGCGAAAATACTCACCCGGTTGATGGATATAGGGGAGTTCATCTCTTACACCTAAGATGATAGCAGTGATAATTTCAGCCGCTCCAATCTTGTTTCTCATGCTTGTTGAGTTCTTCTTCATCATATCCCATATGATATCCACAAATTCCGTATTTTGTTTCATCAAAGCACAAGAAAGAACAAACAAATCTTTCTTTTAGACCTTTGTAATCTCTACTCGATAAATTACCGAAGTGGAAAGGTATTTGTGGAGAAGAAGAATGCATTCATCCTTAGTAAATTTGTTAGGAGAGTTTTTGGGATCGAAGACTCTCTTACCCGATAATTCTGCCCAAACTTTATTTGGTTAAAAAGAATCTGTCATGTTTGATGAATTAACAATGTCGAATCCAAACCATTCACCCATCATCTCTCTTGTGACGGTGTATTATTATCCTTGATTACGAAATTGAATCACCCTCTTCCTTGAATCTTCAAAGTCGAATGTCACTAGACATTCGAGAATCCAATCACGATTGTGCAAAAAATGCAAATTCACTAATATTGTAAGACCAAGAATCGATAGGTAGATCTCCATCTCTTTACGGAGATTCAATGTTTCTAAGAAGACTAAATCGAGGAATATCATCCCGGTGATATCCAACTTGTTGAGCTTCTGAAATCTCTTGTGCTCTTCTCTTATCCTTAAAGGGAAAGGATAATCAAATTCTTCTTGAATTGATTGGGCTCCTCTTTTATTTACTGTTCTCTTTACACGAGTCATTTTGGTTTTTGAAGAAAAGGTTTGCAAAGGTTATGATTTTTGAAGGTAGAAGATGAGAAATTTCAGAATTTTGTTCAACTTAGGCCTATTTATAGAGTTTTAAGAGGTCCCTAATTGGTCATAATTGAGATTATAGCCGATTATACTTTGCTCGTGTCACTATCGCGAAGGCCAGTCACGATCGTGACTTTCTTCATGATAGAAACAAAATGTTTTAATATCCAATATTCACAAATGTGAATTGGGTCGCGGTCGCGATCTTATTTATTCTTAAAATTTCTTCAATTTTTAGACTTGCACCTATAAAAACTTAGAAGCAAAAACACAAACAAACTTTGTTAAATACAAAAGATAAATATTTACTATTATACCTTTATTTTTCATGATAAAGATAGTAATTGAACATCAACGTCTTGCTATTCAAATTTGTCATTTCATATTCAACAAATATTTACAAACTTTCATAAACACAAAAGTAAACAAACAAACAAACAAACAAACACAACTAAACTTAAAAAGAAACACTATACAAGGTTCTAATCTGAAAAGAAAAGAAAACTATTCGTTCATAAGTTAATGATTCAATCATCTGATCAATCTTATAACGTGACTCCCGCAGATCTCTTTCAACATCATACACCAAAGTATGGATGTTATTAATTTTGCGTTGAAGAGAGATTTAATCTTCCATTAATTTATTCAACTTCCTCTTGAGATTGGCTGAACTACTCCTTTCTTCCCTAGCTATTTCTCTTTCTCACTTTTTTTCAGCTTCTACTTGCTCATCCCATGATTTCTGATCATAGGTTATCCCATTTTCACCAATGCACTTAGTTAGAAATCCGTTCTTGAAGAACATTTCTATAGTTAGTTCCGGAATTTCATCTTCGTCAGTAAAGACTTCTGTACAACAAGATAATCTTCCAATTTGTCCTAACAAATTCGCCATAGTTCAACACCCGTACGCTATCCTACCAGGATCAATTCCGGTAGACATAAGAGTCCCCATCATAATTCCTGATACTTCCACAGGTAAGCCATTCGAAATTGCATCCAAGATAAATAATTCTTCAAGAATTACTGTATCGGAACTAGATCTACCGAAAAGCTCAGTACTTAGATAGAAGTGTAAATAGAGCAAACAGGGGTGTAGGATCCACCGGCTATTGATTGCAAGTTTTTGGCTACACTCGCTCCGAAAGGCTTATCCCCGGCAATGATGCCAAAAACTTATTCGCCACTTTTCTATAGATAAGTTTAATAGTTTGTTCACAAGATTTGGCTATATATCAATGGTGCCAAAAACTTGATCATGAAAAATATAGGTGTTGTCAGTACCTTTTATCAAATAGAAAAATGATGATAACTACAAGTATACAGTTGCGATGTAGTTTTAAAAGATATCGATCCCACAAGGAAGGACTATTTCTAAAGATCGAAAAGGAAGTTAAAATAAAGAAAATAAAATATATCAAAGTAAAGGTTAGGAAAGAAGGATTAGAATGAAAAGTGAGTAAATATAGGTATGAAAGATTAGAGAATCTAAATATATAAATTTTCCCTATGAAATAAGGATAGTAGAGAAAGCATGCAAGATCAACAAAGTTGTTACGATTCACTAAACTAATCTAACAGACTCAGTTCTGAATACCCAGATGTTCAATTATTCACCGCAGAGCAACACATGAAATGACTTTTCTAAACCTAGCGCAAATGAATTAAGACAATTATATAAACCTGGACAACGTTAATACTATGCTTAGTACGGGTCACTCTCACATAGCAATATTTAGAAAGTTACCATTCCAAAAATGTTGGTTCACTAAATAGTGTTATATCATAGATCCAGTGATTATACATGATAATGTTAATCCCGAATTTACTCTTAAAATTAACTCCAACTCATATAACTTGATTAACATAAAACACTTAACACGAAATACGTATTATGACACATAAACATATCATAAACTTCAAAATAGAAAGCATAAGTAGAAAGCAAAGCAAAGTTGTAAGGTATGCAAGTGAAAGCTAAAGTTGATCAAACCGTATCCACTCTTTAATGGGAGTCATCAATTCCCGCAATTCCTGGGTCTGCTTTGAATTCGGTCTCGGCCAATACAGAACCTCCTCTAGGATGCTATTCTTTGCGAATATCGAACAAATGAATATTGAAGAATGAAAAATTTTATTGATTAGTGATTTGCAAGTACACTTATACAACAATCGCTTAAGATTATGGAGAAATCTAGTGATCAAAACAAGGATTCAAATCACTTAAACATTTTCTAACAAACACTTATGAACGTAGCGAACTCTCTATCTATACACACACACACACACACACACACACTATATTTCTTTGTAATTGCACTCTAATGTTCTCCTCTCTGGTGGTGCATGAAATTTGTAAGGTTTGGAGCCCTATTTATAGAGTTTGAAGGGTTGCATCTATCCAAATGAAGAGTTGTCTCCATTTGTGAAAGATTTCATCTCTTCATTGTGATTGGTTGAGAAGCTTTGATTTAATCCACAATGGATAGGCACCTTTTCATGATTGGTTGACTATTACAGTGAGTACCACATTCCACGCTGCAAAAGATTTCAAGTAGATGTTCGAAATTTCCCACAAGTTAGTAATGTGCAATTTATATAACTTAGTTGTATACCTTTGTTCTGAATGGAGAATCAACCGAATCGCATCTTCATATAAGCGTTATATGCATACTCGAATATTACCTTCTCTTAAGCATAGTATAAAGTATAAAAGACATAGAAAGCACATTTTGATAAATTCTCAGGGGATTTTTAGGTAACCTAGGATGCTAAAACACTCTGAGTGGTTGCATTTTATGCTCTATACCACTCTCCCCTTTTTTCAGTGGTTGCATTTTATGCTTCTACCACTCTCCCCTTTTTTAGTGGTTGTATTTTATGCTCCATACCACTCTCTCATTTTTTTCTTTTAACCGTATGTTTTTGAAGTACTTTGTACTTTGCACCCATTTTTCGTGCTATGCTTTCTTTTCTTTTTTTTTCACTCAATGAATGGTTGCAGTTTCTGCTCCATACCATTGCTCACCTTTTGCATAACTCATTGGTTATCCTCTCTTTCTTTAATACCCTCATCCTTTATTAATCAATTTCAAAGTATTATGGCAATAGTTTCCTAACACTTTAAACACACTTAATACTTATAGGACTTTTTTGAGATTTGCATATAAAACTCATAGTAAGAATACCATTAGATATTACTCCATTTAAACTTATCGAAAGCATTAAACTAAAACTATATAACTTATACTAATTTATGTTGGATAGAAATATAAATCAAAACGTATTTGGAATGTTGTTCTCGAATGTTACTCACCACTCATCCTTGCCTAATTGATAAATGTTGTGCACTAACATCAAACTTGTAAATACCTAACACTCACAATAACCTTAAACAAATGTTAGTAAAGTATAAGAAATGATAATGTATAATTGACAAAAATATTAAGAAAAAGTTTCAAATTCTTCGATTTTTTTAATTTTATTCAATTTTTTTTATTTTACGGGATTTTTACAAATGCCCCCCAACACTTAAAGATCACAATGTCCTCATTGTGAGACATTATAAAAATCAAATTTTAAACTAAAACTAGTCTAAAAATGATTGAAAAAGAAAAGAAAAGAAATGAGAAAACTCGTTCTATTGAGAAGGAGAATCCAGGGCCCATGTTGCGATTGCGAAGGACGGTCACGATCGTGATTTCCTTCAAAATAAGAAAAGAAGGTTTTTCTGTATAACGTCACAAGCGCGAGATGTATGTCACGGTCGTAAACTTCTTTAATTCTACAAATTATTTAAATTTTAGACTTTGTACCTAGAAAAATTTAGAAAACAAACATATTAAATATAATTGCCTTCCCCGGACAATTCGATCTCTAGAACGCACTTGCCTTCCCCGGCAATGGCGCCAAAAACTTGATCACAAGTTTGTAGCTACACTCGCTTTGAAAGGCTTATCCTCGGCAATGGCGCCAAAAACTTGTTCACCACTTTTCTACTGATAAGTTTAATGTTTGTTCACAAGATTCGGCTATATATCAATGGTGTTAAAAACTTGTTCACGAAAAATATAGGTGTTGTCAGTACCTCTTATCAAATAGAAAAATGATGATAACCGCAAGTATACAGTTGCGATGTAGTTTTAAAAGATATCGATCCCAAAGGGAAGGACTAGTTCTAAAGATAAAAAACGAAGATAAAATAAAGAAAATAAAATATATTAAAGTAAAGGTTAGGAAAGAAGGATTAGAATGAAAAATGAGTAAATATAAGTATGAAAGATTAGAGAACCTAAATATATAGATTTTCCCAACGAAATAAGGATAGTGGAGAAAGCATGCAAGATCAACAAAGATGTTACAATTCACTAAAATAATCTAACAGACTCGGTTCTAAATACCCAGATGTTCAATTATTCACCACAGAGCAACACATTAAATGACTTTTCTAAACCTAGCGCAAATGAATTAAGAGAATTATATAAACCTGGACAACGTCAATACTATTCTTAGTACGGGTCGCTCTCACATAGTCATATTTAGCAAGTCACCATTCCAAAAATGTTGGCTCAATAAACAACATTATATCACAGAACCAGTGATTATACACTATATTTTTAACCTCAAAATTACTCTTAAAATTAACTCAAAAGCATATAACTTGATTAACATAAAACACTTAACATGAAGTACGCATTATGACACATAGACATATCATAAACTTTGAAATAGAAAGTATAAGTAGAAAGCAAAGCAAAGTTGTAAGGTATGCAAGTGAAAGCTAAAGTTGATCAAACCGTATCCACTCTTTAATGGGAGTCGTCAAT
>CATIWQ010657819.1:0-11846 GCA_949673415.1 Euphorbia schlechtendalii
GTTAAATAATTTAAAACGTCCGAGGAGGATTCCCATATGAAGATCGTCGGATGGTCGAAAATTGTGTGATTCGAGGATAAATTTCCCGAAAAGCCGTCATCATAGAACGCGCGAGCTGGTACAAAATCCCGTGCTCACAGGAGGAAAGTGGTCATTCTTAGTTGCAGCGTTCAACTTTCGCTAGTCTATACATACTCTCCATTTGTTCTGTACTCTTATCAGGCCAATTCTCCTAATTCATTTTTTATCACCATGATCTCTGTCTTCTTTGGAACTACTTGAATCACGCTAACCCATTCACTGTAAAAATGAGGTAAATGAGGTTTAATTCCATGAGTTTGAGCACTTTCTTCTTAACCACTTCCATCATGAGTGGATTGAGTCTCTTTTCAGGTCGGCATCTGGTCTTTATGTCCTTTTCCAAGTTCATTTTATGCATGCAAGTGATAGGACTAATCCCCTTGATGTCAGTTATAATCCATCCAATTGATTCCTTGTGTTTTTTGTGCAAACAGACCAGTTGTTGCTCTTCTTCAAAACTTAATTTATTGAGATAATCATCAGAAGTGTTTCCTTGTCTCCTAAGTAGGCATACTTAAGATGACTTGGAAGAATTTTAAGTTCAAATTCTGATAGTTGAATGATGGAAGGAATGAGCCTTTTAAATGTAGGAAGGATAAATTTTGGTCCTGGTACGTCCATTAGTGGAAGTGTATCAAGATTCCAATTTGCTTCATCGACCTTTTCATTGAAGTATGTGTCATCAGGACTCTTAGTGTTAAGAGTCTCAATGGGGGTGACCAGATACTTGTTAGAGAGATTCAGCTTAAATAATTGTTGGATAATAGGATCAAGTTCACATAGACTTGAATGAATCATAAACATTGGATGTGATTGTTTCGCCATTGAATTGCATAGACATAGACCCATTCTCTATGTCAACTTTGGTCTTGGCAGTGCTGAAAAATGGTCTCCGTAATAGTAAATCTGTGCTCCTCTCTTATTTGCATCACACATATCAAGAAAATAGAAGTTAGTGGGAAAAAAAAGTCATTTACCTTAACCAATATGTCTTCCAAGATTCCCTATGGGTAGACAACAGAGTGATCCACAAGTTGTAAGATAATCCTTGTCTCATTGAGTGGAATCTTTTGGTTGGATGATATCTACTTGTAGATATAAGAATGCATGGCATTTAAAGATACATAAGGGTTACACATATCCTTTTGAATCCCAACCTAGCCTATGGTGAAATTGATTGCAAACATCCCTTAGTCCTTAAGCTTTGGAGGTAAATTATGTTGAATCACATCTTATACATTCTCCCCCATCAAGACCTTATCCAAGTTTTACTAGTTGTTCTTATTAGTAGATAGCTCTTTGAGGAATTTATCATATTTGGGCATTTGCTTAATCATAACAAGTAGTGAAATGTTGATCTCAACTTTTCTTAAGGTCTTAAAGATCTCTTTATCTTCCTTGATCTTCTTGGTTTTCTCTAATTTATCTAGAAAGGGAGGTTTGGTCTCGGTAGAAAGCACTGTCTATTCATTTTCACTAGGAGTCACTGTGATATTTTCCTCAAGTTCTATTTGTGGTGGTGCTTATTGGACTTCCTTTCCACTCCTCAAAGTGATCGCGCTTGTGAGCGGACGAAACAGAGCGTTGGGCCGAGAACACGTGGAGAATGAGAGGCGCGGTTCACCGAGATGTTTTAAAAATAAAGTACAAGGTCGGGGACCCGGGAAAGTTTGAAAGAGAGATCGAAAATGTTTTTTAGATTGGTCAAACCCGAATCCACCATCTCTTAGTGTAGAGTCGCCACCTAGATCAACTCTTTCCAAGAATTAGAGTCTTGTGAGGCTTAACGTCCGGGGGATGGCCCACTAAGACACAGAGATTCGGGTTCAGGATAACTTGCTTATTTCTTATGTGATCACATTATATTACGTTTACAGAAAGCCGTATTCTTTAATTATGCATATTCACACTTATGTCATTTTTCGAGTTTATGTGCATGATTCACATATAGAAAAGTAGTAAATCCATCCATAAAGCAGTAAATAAATGCGAAAAGTAAATGCTGAAAAATAAAGATTACAAAAGTTACAAAACCTCGGGGATGCAACCGCCCACCTAATCTATTAATTACAATTCCCGTTAAAAGATTTGCAATAGCCGAAGGAAAAATAAATTCCTAGGCATACATCTAACCTGCATCCACAAAGGTTAGCACGAGATATGGCACATATGTTCGATTTGATTTTGAGAAGGCCCGTGTGGCCTAATTAAAATATCGACGGTTTAAAGTTATTATTTTAAATAAAAAAAGGTTCATTTTTATTTACACATACGTTGACCAATTTTTATTAGTAGAATTGATCTCATGGTAAAAAGTGAGGTATGTTATCCATTAATAAAGAAATTACAAATGTAGAAAGAAAATTACAATATTTACAATAATGATAAATAAAATAATTCCTAGGTCCACAAATAAGATCAGAAAAAGATGAAGCAGACGATGAGTGCGGAATCCGCAGTTCTAGGAACTCAGAAGCTTACCCTTTCGGCGTGAATCCACTTCAGCTTATCCGTTTAATCCCCGGGAGCGCTCCTCATTCGTTTTGATTTAGTTGTGGTTTAATTGGAAAATAAGTATTTCTTTATCCAAAAGATAATCAGACTCGGGTTCTAAATTTATTTTAGACCCGAGAAAATATGAGGATTTAGGAAGAAATGTAGATGAAGAATGATTTGAAAATAAATAAAAGTTGGAACCCAAATTTGTTTTTGATTCGAGAAAATGTTGGAAGAAATTAAAGAAAATATTTTTTTGTAGTGTTTGTCAGTGTTTTTCTTTTTGAAGAGAAGAATTTTCTCTGAATTTTCGATCCCCTTCAATCCAAAAAGGTCCGTTTATTTATAGGAGAAAACCTCAAAAATTCAAAAAGGCAAGAAAATTTGGCGAGGTCGCTAGAGAATCTAGCGACCTCGCTAGACTCTCTGGCGAGCCTCGCCAGACTTTCTGGTGAGGCAGGCTCTAGATCCGGTTTTCCGCTGTGTTTTCGGATTTTTTTATGTATTTTCATATTTTTTAATTAATTTTTGAATTAAATTTAAAAAATTAAATAATTTTATTAGAAAAGTCCTTTTGGATTCAGATACAAGGAAGACTCCCATTTGAAGATCGTCGGATAGTCGAAAATTGTGTAATCCAAGGATAAAAATCTTTAAAAGCCATCATCATTGAACACGCGAGCTGGTACAAAATCCCATGCTCACAGCTCTGACATTTTGTTTTAGGTTTTTCTCCGTTTGAGATAGAAGTTTACCCATGTTCTCATCTTTGAGAGAGAGATAGCAATTTGGGTCATTTGCTTTTCTAGATTTGAGAAGTTTCGTTGTGACCCTTGATTTTGGTCATTAATGGTTTCAACCTCTTATGTGTCCCATCAACGAGAGCATTGAACAAGTAATAAAGATTGCTCTGTTGTGGAGGATTATTGAATTATTGTTGTGGCATGACTTGCTGTTGAGGTAGTCTTGGTATGACATGTATAACTGGTTGTGGAGGTTTCAAGATGAACTAATTTTGTGGTCCTTGTGGTTGTTGGCGGTCATTAATACCCCATCCCATTATAAGATTGTCTCACCATGTGGTTTGATTCCTTTATTGAGGAGGAATATAAGGTTGCCCATTCTTATAGTACCTCATTGCGTTGACTTGCTCAATTTTTGGAATTACCGATATAAGGACTTCTTCTGTTGCATGGTTGGTCTTTGCAGAAATCTTGCATTCCTTTGCAATTTCATTCTTGATAGTCATAGAGTGAACAAGCTTCGATAAATTATCTATCTTATCATTAAGTTCATAACTATTGATCTCACTGACTATCCTTAAGTTAGATTTGTGGTCATGGTCACTGAGTTGTTATGAATTATCAACCATAGTCTTTATGAGGTCCCAAGCTTCTATTGGAAACTTATTGATAAGGGCTTCTCCGCTAGCTACATCAATTATTACTTGTATGATCTAGGGGAGTCCTTTATAAAAGATATTGACTAAGGCTTATAGTGTTAATCCATGAGGAGGGCACCATGACAAGGTGTTGAAACCTCTCATAATAGTCATGGAGATTTTTCGATGTTCTTCATCTCTGCAGCTTAGTTCTACCTCTTAAGGTAGTTGCTCTTATTGTTGGAAAGTATTTTTCTAAAAAGACTGGACATCTAGGCCCATTTTGTAATAGACACCAATGATAGATAGAAAAACTAATCCTTTAATGCATCTTCAAGAGAGAAAGGGAAAGCTTTGAGCTTCATCAAGTCAAAGAAACTCTTTATGTTTTCATTGTTGCGCATGTCATATGGAACTGTAGTAATGTTTGTATGGATCTTTAGTGGCTCTCTCGATGAATTTGGGTAAGCTTTGGATAAATCCAAACCTCATCTCAAAGTTGTTAGCTTCATTCTTGACTAGGTAAGTGATGCATAGTGATTGTTAATTCGCTACAACAGTAATAAGGTCTTTGATTGACCATTTTGCGTCAACCATGGTCATTGTGGCTTCTTTAGGATCTATATTAGAGATGGTTTCACCAAACAATCGTTTTGTAAGAATAGTGTCATCACTGGGTCCGGTTGATGTTTGTGCAAGACGTCGAGACTCTCTTTGCTCATGAACTTGCTTTACGCGAGATTGGTTGGATCTTTCAATTTCAGGATCCAGTTATGGTTCTGGTCATTCAGCAAAAGAAAAACAAGTTAAAAAGAACTATTAATAGTGCTAAAATTTGATTAGTTTTGGGACCACCAAAGATAAATCTCTACGTGTAAAAGAATTGTATTTAGTAGCAAACAGGTTTCGTATCCACAAAGAACTGTTTAAACAAGTAATTCTTAGTTGAATGACTAACAAGGTGACCTAGAACATATCTTTATGAGAGTTTGAATGATTAAAACTAAGTCAGTAGGTAAAAAGACTATATTAAAAGCATGACTAAAAATATTCATAGTAAACCATGTATCATGGTGATCATAGGACAAGGGATAAATTGCACAAGGATATAGGTTTGGTTATACTAATGTTCCAAACCATACAACACCAAAATCTCTTCCTTACTTTTTATAGAGACTGTGCTTCATGCATCAGTTACCTTCTTACTCATTGTGACTCTCAAAATCATGCCAAAGAGTTCTCCAAAAAATAGAAATAAGAATTAGAGAAGGCCAAACCCTATCCAACAGGTAGTGAGACTACCAACAAGCGTTAGATTGTTACTCTCCAGTCTCGGTGAGACTGGTGATACTTACTCCTCCTTAGGTATAATTACGAATGCAAAAGTTAAATGTAACAATAAATCACAAAGACTTACCTCATGGTTGATCAAATCGTAGTGAGACTCAAGATTCCGTATTTTGTACAAGATTAATAAATAAGTAACCTTGTAGATTTTTGTATTCAAATTAAGTCCTCACACTAATAAAAAAAATGTCCTTGACTCTTATTTTGTCAAGTCAAAAAGGACTTAGCTAGACATGAATGTAACTAAACACAATAAATAGTAAAGAGATTGAAAGTAAAACATGCAATTTATAAAAAACTTGTAAAGTAAAATTGTGAAACTAAGAAAATTGAAACCGGGAAATACTTGAACTTGAATTTAAATTAATAGTCAAAAGCTTAAAGCAAATAAAACTAAACAAGAACAAAAATTAGAAGATTAAAATATTGTTTGAGAATTGAAAGTAAATAAAAAGCAAGAACAAAAACAACACTAGATGTACAACTAAGACTAGACTAAACTACTAAGGCCTTAAGACTAATAGTCTAAACTACCTTCTTCAATGCGTTTTGCCTCTATTTATAGATGTTGTTGCTACTGATTAATTAAGACAATAATTGAAAATACAAACTTGCAAGGTGGAATTTTAAAACTTAAAATATTAACCAAAAAGTATCTCCTAAACATGCCATGATTGATATAATCTAAGTTGAAATGTTCCATTTATTCATATAGGATTATAAAACTTATAAAAGAAACCTATCATCAAAGTTAAAGGCATTACCAGTTGATGTGTTCCTTCCTTTGGTGTGGTGCTCCCTTAGATTAATACTCCCATAGCACTAGCCTCCAATCTAAGATAGCCTCTATGATTGATACACACAGATCTTCACCGACCAAAACCTCCTGTTGAGGAAGAACCCATTGCTAGACAGCAGCTGCTAGACCGCTCAAAGACCAACTTGAAAATATTACTGAGAAGGCTATCTTCAAAATTAAATAAGCCTTCAAAAGAATTCTTGTGACGTTGGAGAAACTCGTGGAGCATCTCACAAAAATCTTGCGAAGAAAAGATATCGAACTCAGAAGGAAGGCTGAGTTGAAGTGATTTGAAAAGGGAGAAGGGGACCACTATTTATTATGGGAGGTAGTTGAAAATCTCCTAAAAACCAATGTGGGATGGTTTAAATCCCACCCTAACTGCGGTACGGCACGCAGAGCTTTGACTCCGCGTGGGTCGACCCGCACACAGCCTGCATATGCAAGCTGTGCGGCAGCTTGCAAGGCAAGAGCTAATGGGCTTACCTTGCCCCTGCAAGCCCAGCTTTTGGGATGCTAGCATGCCTACACAGCAGGCCAGTGCAAGAGCTGCCAAGGCAGCTCTTGCGGGCTTGTTGCTCGCTAGCATGCACAGGCCAGAGCAAGTGCACGCTAGTGGTCCGTGAGCAAATTTTGCTCACGAGGAAACCGCAAAAGCCCCACCCACGAATAACCCGTTTTCACGGGGCCCACTCGCAATGGTAAAAATCCCTTGCTCTGCTCCATGTAGTTTTCCTCAAAATTCTCCTTTAGTCATTTTAAATATTATTTGGTCCAACCAATTAATAACTTATCCAACGATTTTGACATCCTCAATATTCTTGATATATAATAAGTCTATAAGTTTTTTACTCAGTCTAGTAAAGACTGAAAGTGTGTGACCTCATAGGATCCCGAAGTATAGAGCCGCTAGAGGTTAACCTACACTTGGCTTCCCATTCAAGAACCTTTAGAATCAGTGTTCTAGATGGATATGTAACCCGATAACTCTAGATGAACAAATGGGCTTTCTAGCAAAGTTGTATGATCCCCAATTACTTGGAACATCACTTGCTTATGACTTGATCCGGTTCTACAGTATTAACTAATAAAATACACTCCATCCATCAAGTTAAGTACCATCCAAGTTATTGAGCTCAGATTAAGCGTTAGCTCATGTAATAACCGTAGCTCTCTTGGAATTAGACTTGTTCATGAAGAAAACCACTCGCCATAATGTATTAAGATTGACTAGAAATCTATTCTATCAATCTTATAATCTAATCAGAGGTTTATGAGTGTTTCTCTTCAACAAGAGGCCTTAAGGTACATCTCCAGTTATATCACTATATCAGGAGCTATGGATCCCCTCTTAACTACTCTGCTTACCAACATGTGATCGTCACTATAACCGTAATCACCCACATCTTCTTGATTGCCAGGGTATGAATAAGTATGATCCAAAGTATAGCAACTTCTACACAAGGTAACCAATATCTCAGGTCTGAGGATACTTGTACTGCTACTGCAATAAGACATGACACCAACACATGGATATAGTTTTTTCTAAGTGTTTGTCTTATAGCGGTTTCCAATGTATTTCTCGAATACATTCATGTGTTAACTCAAGGTAACACCTTCAACTCGTGACTTCGGCTACTTGGATCCAATCCAATGAGTAAGTCTACACGTGTTAGTCTGTCTGCTTCATTGATGTCCAGTCTCCATGAAACTATGATTAGGTATATTTAGACTATTCATAGTAACACATGTCTGCAGTTCTCACACCACATAGCTCCCAGTATGTCCTCGCACTTTCACGCTATGAAGTAGTCACAGACTTTGTCTTATCAATTTATGTATTTAATAACACATATATGTGATACTAGTAAGGTACATAATATAAACAACCACTGATAAATAACAAAGATGCCTTTATTATTAATAATAATATGAAATTATTTGTACATTATAACTAATTAAAATATATCTCTCTAATTGCCTCTAGGGCGTACATCATGTCTAACAATCTCCCACTTGCACTAGAACCAATTTCCCATGTGCTTCATGCCATACTCGTTAATATGCTGGTCATGCTCAACCTGAGTCAATGGCTTCATCAGCCTATCCGCTAGATTCTTATCTGTAGGGATGTATTCTAAGCTTATAACCTTTCTAGCTTATATCTCTTGAATGAGATGATACTTTTCTAAGTACATGTCTGTTTATTTGACAAGACCATGGTTCCTTTGCCTGAGCAATAGCCCCATTGTTATCACAACAGCCCGCTATTGGATTTACAATGCAAGACACAACATCGAGATCATCAATAAATCCCTTAAGACAGATAGCTTACTTAGTTACTTCTGAAGCAACTATATACTCAAATTCAGTGGTTGAATCAGTAGTCGTATCCTATCTGAAACTTTTCCAAACTAAAGCCCCTCTATTTAACATAAACACATACCTTGACTAGGACTTGTAATCATCCCTGTCAAATTGAAAACTCATGTCAGTGTATCCCTTCACTAAGTAAATATGTTCTCCTTATACAAAAACATATCCTTAGTCCTACGTAAGTACTTTAGGATAGTTTTAATGGTAATCAAATGCTTCCCACCTGGATTGGATTGAAATATTCTCATGACGCTCAACTCATGTGAGACGTCAGGACGAGTGCATACCATAGAATACATGATGGATCCTATCGTTGAAGCCTAGTGTATTCCATTCATGTGTAGTCTCTCCTCTTGTGTTCTTGGAAACTCACATTTAGAAAGGTATTCCCGTGAGAAATTGGGAGATAACCCTTTCTTGGCTGCTCAAGGTTAAATTTGGCCAAAACCTTATATCTGTATGTACTTTGAGAAAGACCTAGCAACTTTTTGTATCTATCTTGGTAGATCTTTATACCAAGTATAAAAGCTGTTTCTCCAAGGTCTTTCATGGAGAACTTATTTGACAACCATGACTTCACTGTTTGAAGAAAAAGGAACATTGTTTCCTATCAATAATATGTCATCAACTTATAATATAAGGAAAACAATCACACTCCCACTAGCCTTCTTTTATACATAGGGCTCATTAGCATTTGATACAAAACCAATTTCTCAAATTGTCTTGTCAAACCTAATATTCCAACTCCTTGATGCTTGCTTAAGTTCGTAAATGGACTTTTGCAATTTGAATACCATCGACCTATCCTTGGATGTAAAACCTTCAGGTTATGTCATATACACATCCCTATCCAAGTTCTAGTAAAGGAACTCTATTTTCACATCCATCTACCAAATCTCATAATCGCAATGAGTGATGATGGCAAGGAGTATTCTGATAGACTTTAGCATGGTCACAGGTGAAAAGGTTTCATTATAGTCAATAACTTCTTTGTTATTGTAACCTTTAGCAACTTGCCTTGCTTTATAGATAATTACATTGCCGTCCATGTTAATTTTCTTCTTGAAAACCCACTTGCATCCTCTGGGCTTAATCTCACTTGGAGCATTAACCAAGCTCCAAACTTGGTTTTATACATGGAGTCCATATCTGACTTCATGAGTGTTAACCATTTGTCAAACTCTAAGCCTTCCATTGCCTCCTTGTAATTCTTGGGCTCAACATCTTCTATAAGGAAGATATGTTTATCATCAATGATGAGAAACCGTATTGCTCGGGAGTGATTGGAGCTTGACCTGACCTACACAATGTCGGTGTTATAATAGGCTATTCCATGCTTACACTTTCTTGTTTAACAAGTGTAGGAACAATCAGTTGTTTCTCTGTTTGATATTCTTAAGTGCCTAACTCAACATTTCTCCCACTAGCTTTTGCAAGTATAAGCTCATTCTCTAGGAACTAAGAATTTCTAGAAACAAGTAGCTTTTGTTCCTTATAATCATAAAAGTATAACCCATAGTCTCCTTAGGGTAATCTATAAATAGACACCTGTTAGACTTAGCACCCATCTTATTTGAACTTGTCCTCTTTACATAAGCTGGACATCCCCAAACTCTCAGGTGAGAAAGAGCTTGTTTCTTACCATACCACAACTTGTATGGTGTTTGATAAGCTGATTTCAAGGGCACTCTATTTAGAATATAAATTGCGCTCTCAAGTGCATAACCCCAAAAGGATCTGTTGAGTTCTGCTTGGCTCATCAATGACTGAACCATATCGAGTAGGGCTTGATTTCTCCTTTCTGACACTCCATTGTGTTGGGGTGTATAAGGAGGTGTCCATTGGGAAAAAAAATGCCATTAACCCTTTGATAATCCTGAAAGTCTTGACTTAAGTATTCACTGCCTTGATCAGATCGAAGGGTTTTGATACTTTTCCCAAGCTATTTCTCTGCTTTAATTTTGAACTCTTTGAATTTCTCAAAACTTTTAGACTTGTGCCTCATTAGGTTCAGATAACCATATCGCGAGTAATCGTCAATAAAGGTTATGAAGTAGACGAAACCCTCATGTGTCATAACACTCATTGGACCACATACATTAGAATGTATTATTTCCAAAGTACTAGTGACACACTGACCCTTTCATTTGAAAGGTTTCTTAGTCATCTTTCCCTTTAGACAAGGTTCGCACGCCCCATAGGTTTCCCATTCCATTGGAGCCAAGTCACCACATTTGTATTACTTAGTTAAGCGAATCTCGTTTATATGATCTAAACGACAATGCCATAAGTATGAGGATTTCTCATTATCTAACTTCAATTTCTTAATAATGGTCATATTTAGAATTTCAATTTTAGTATCCAGAACATAAATGCCATCAAAACATATTCCATAAGCATGAAGAACATTATCGCATCGAATTTGACAATTATTATTAGAAAATAAAATCTCATATCCATTTGTTGCTAAACATTCAACATAAATAATACTCTTAGTGACAACAGGAATATAATAGCAATTGTTCAAAACTTAAACTAGGTGTGAGCACGGGATTTTGTATCAGCTCGCGCGTTCAATGATGACGGCTTTTCGAGATATTTATCCTCGAATCACATGATTTTCTACCGTCCGACGATCTTCAAATGGGAGTCTTCCTCGTTGCTAAATTTAAAAGGACTTTTCGGAAAATAACTAAAAAATATAAAAATACACAAAAAAATTCGAAAACGTAGTCTAAAACCAGATCCGGAGCCTGCCTCGCCGATATCTGGCGAGGCATGGCTCGCTAGGAACCTGGCAGACCTCGCTAGAGGCCTGGATAGGTACGGCCAGGGGCTTGGCGAACCTCGCTAGAGGCCTGGCGAGGTTTGCCAGAGACCTGGCGTACCTTGCCAGGTCCCTGGCGAGCATCTCCAGGTTATCTGGCGAGTTTGCCTGACTTTTTGGCGAGCTCTCCAGACCTTTGGTGAGGCTGCCTCGCCAGTCTCTCTGGCGAGCTCACCAACAAGTTTTGGATTTTCTAGGTTTTTTTTCTATAAATTCGGGACATTTTTGGATTGAAGGGGGCTTGAAAATTCAGAGAAAAATCGTCTCTTTCAGTTTAAAAAAATACAAACAATATTTCTTACTTTCTTCTAATTTTTTCTCGGATCCAAAACACTTTTGGATCCCAAATCTCTTCTTTTTTTTCAAATTTCTTCATCTATTTTTCCTTAAATCCTCAAATATTCTTGGGTCTAAAATAAATTTAGAACCCGAGTCTGATTATCTTTTGGATAAATAATCACGTATTTTCCAATTAAATTACACTAAAATTCCAAGAATTAAACGAAGATTTTTTGGACTTTTACATCAACAATTTCACC
>CATIWQ010657962.1:0-19384 GCA_949673415.1 Euphorbia schlechtendalii
ATCTATATATATGTATGTGTGTGTATATGTATCTATATATATGTATGTGTATATATGTATCTATATATATATATGTATGTGTGTGTATATGTATCTATATATATGTATGTGTATATATATGTGTGTGTGTGTGTGTGTGTGTATGTATGTGTATATATGTGTGTGTCTATGTATGTATGTGTATATATATGTACGTATGTATGTATGTGTATGTATGTATGTAAGTATGTATGTGTGTGTGTGTCTATATATATATATATATATATAAAAGTTAAATTAGAATTTTGTAAAGTTAAATTTGTGATTAGAAAATATTTTTCAGAATTGTAAACAAACATCAGAAAATATATTACAGTGATGTAGCCAAACATAGGAAAATATTTCATTTTCCTACATAATATTTTCCCTTGCACAACATTTTCTCTTGCACAATATTTTCCTACAAACAAATGAGGACTAAATAAATAAAGTAAATACGTAATTTAAAACTAAGTAACAGTTTTATATAAATATTACAAAAGAAAAATAATACTGATGTGTATCAAATAAATGTTGTAATTGAGTGATGGGCATAATGGATAACAAGCTGAAGATCCTGAGTTCAATTCCTGCCTATTGCAAAAAATTTAAAAAACATTATTTTTAACAAGAATTAGTGAACCGATCGGTTGATGTAACCAGTTCCAGGTTCGACCGGGTCCGACCGGCCTGTTCAACCGGTCAACGTTTGATTTTTGACTAGACATGGAACCAGGTGAAAATAAACTGGATCAGTGACCGGTTCCGGTCAGCTTCGGTCCGACCGACCAGTCCGGTTTTTAAAACCATGGACAAAACCGTAACCATTCATCTCTAGAAATTGCAAGTTAAATCTTAACCATTAAACAATTAACTTGGTTTGCTAATTGCGATCAACAGAAAGATAGAATATTTAATTATTCAATAATCTAGATGTAAAAGAAAAATGATTATACCGCACCTGGTTAGGATAATGTGGAGCAATTTATCGCAAAGAAAAAGGAGTTGGGAGAGATTCGAAAACAGCAGTCTACCTATTGGCGACAACGATCAAAAGTGAAGTAGCTAAAAGATGGGGATCAGAACTCAGATTATTTCCATAAGATCGCTTCCTCGCGGCACAAATGGAATAATTTTCAGCAGCTCCAGAATGCAAATGGGAATAGGGTCAAGTGGGGAGATGGTTTAGAAAGAATTATCCAAACTTTCTATTATGATTTGTTTACTTCCAATGATACTGATTATAGCCATATTATTCCTCTTATTGAGCCGAGAATAACTCACCAAATGCAGGCTGATTTACAAAAACCTTTCAACGCAGATGATGTAAAGGCGACATTATTCCAAATGGATCCGAACAAAGCTCCGGGCCCTAATGGCTTCAACCCGGGATTTTATCAAAAATTTTGGGATATTGTCAGCTTGGAAGTAACTTCCTTTTGTCTAAATTACTTGCATAACAACTCCTTCCCTGATAATTTAAATGACACAAACGTTGTCCTGATCCCTAAAAAGAAAGTTACGGCAGTAATCTCTGACCTCAAACCTATTTCTTTATGTAATGTCCTGTTCAAGATTATGTCAAAAATGCTCGCCAATAGAATCCAACCAGTTATGGATTCTATCATATCTGAGGCCCAGAGTGCTTTTATCCCTGGGAGATTGATAACTGATAATATATTGATTGGTTTTGAAGTAGGCCATTATATTAATAGGAAGAGATTGGGGAAAACTGGTATGAGCTCTTTGAAAGTTGACATGTCCAAGGCTTACGATAGAGTGGAATGGGTGTTTGTTCATGCAATGTTAATTCAGATGGGGTTTCCTATATTCATTATTGATCTTATTATGTCATCTATCTCTACTGTCACCTATTCTATTACTCATAGAAATGGAAAGTTTGATAAAATTGTGCCGCAACGTGGTTTGCATCAAGGGGATCCCATTTCTCCTTATCTATTGATTATTTGCGCTGAGGCTTTATCTGCATTGAGACAAGATAGAGTTAACAAAGGCTTGATTCATGGGTGCAAGATTACCCCGCGTGCTCCAGTAATCTCGCATTTGCTCTTTGCTGATGACAGCTTATTCTATTTTAGATCTTCAAGTGCTGAAGCTAGTATCATGAAAAACGTGTTTATCTTGTATGAGAGGGCCTCGAGACAAAAAATAAATTTCAGCAAGTCATCAATTCTCTTCAGCCCAAATGTGGATGCCAATACTCGACTTGAAATCTCGAATTGTTTGGGGGTTAACACCTTTGATGGTCATGGCTTGCATCTCGGATTACCATCCCTCATCGGAAGATCCAAGAAGAATGTTTATGACTATATCATGGAGCGAGCCAGCAAGAAGATACAAGGTTGGAAGTGGAAACACTTGTCACAAGGAGGGAAAGAAATCATGTTAAAATCTGTTGCCCAAGCATTACCTAACTACGCTATGCAAGCCTTCCTTTTACCGAACCACACTTTAGCCAACCTTGAGAAAATTTTCTCCAATTATTGGTGGGGATCCTCGATCCATTGGATGCGATGGGAGAGACTTTGCTAACCAAAGGATTGTGGTGGACTAAATTTCCGAAACCTCAAGCAATTTAATATTGCCCTCTTGACCAAGCAAGCTTGGACAATTATTTCTAATCCTAACATGTTGTTGAGTCGAGTTTTCAAGTGCAGGTATTTTGCAAATTGCTCGTTCTTGGATGCCCCGATTAACTCAAATTCGAGCTTCTGCTGGAGAAGTTTGGCTGCCACCAAATCTGTGATACGGTATGCAATGGCTTGGCGAATCGGTGATAGTCGAGATGTAAAAATTTGGTAAGATAATTGGTTGCCGCCTCTGGATAACTTGCCTAGTCAGATTGAAGCTTCCCTAGACTCGAGGAAGCGACAGTGAGCAACCTCATTGCGTCTGATGGTCACTCCTGGAACGAAGAGCTACAGTCCCTCCTGTTTAGCCCGACAGACCAGCAGAAAATCAAGCAAATTCAGCTCCCTTGGCAACGGCGAAACGATTCGATTTATTGGCGCCTTGAGAAAGATGGCAAGTTCACCGTAAAGTCTTATTACTACGCACTCCAAGACATTGCGGGTGTTAATGATTTACCCTCTAATTATTCAAATGATAATTGGAAATCCATTTGGAAACTGAAAGTGCCGCCGAGGATACATCATTTTCTGTGGAAAGTGGCGACTCGCTCTGTGCCAACCTTGTGTAGACTTCGACAGAGGTACGTAGATGTCGACCTAACTTGTCCTCTATGCGATGATGCAAATGAAGATGAGTTCCATGCTTTGATTAGTTGTGGATTTGCTTATAAGGCTTGGAACGAAATATTTGGGGAAGGAGGGCCGTCTACTATTGGATCGATCGTTGATCGGTGGAGCTGGGTGAATTCGCAAGAGATGGAGATTATCAACAAAGCAGCTTGCACTATGTGGGCTGTTTGGGCTAGAAGGAACACATTTGTTTGGGATAAAAATTATCGTGTGGCCTCACATGTCCTCCGCCATGGCCTCGGATTTTTAACGGAATGGAATTCTACCAACAACATGGTCCAGACAGCCGCGACCACAAGTTCACCGGGAAGGTGGCATCCCTCACCAGTTGGATGGATCAAGTGTAACATAGACGCTAGTGTTCGTAACGAAGGTGAACCGATAGGCCATGGTTGCATTGTTCATGATTCAGCGAGTAGAGTCATTGCCACGAGATCCACTATGCTTCAGGGAGGACCCAACCCTTTCATGGCAGAAGCCTTGAGCTGCAGGGAAGCCCTTAGCTGGCTAAAAGGAAGAAATTTCGATCGTATTGTTCTAGAACTAGATGCGCTCAACGTTGTTAATGCTCTAAATAATGAACTACAGTTTGCTTCTCTGATATGATTCATTTTCTCTGATTGTCGTTTTATTATAGACCAATTTTCTTCTATTCAAATTGTTTTTGCCAATAGGTCTGCGAACCATGCTGCGCATTTGCTAGATAGAGCAGCTGGTTCTTTGACAAGTAGGGGGATTTAGTTTTGTCCACCTTGATTAGAGCTATATTTACCTCTGATTTATATTATCGACTTATTCTTCAGTCAAAAAAAAAAAAAAATGATTATACGACGTGAAATTCATAAAATCAAAAATTGCCTTAATAGCTTTCTCTGTAAGGCCAGTCACAAGACTAACGAAGTCCTCTGTACTTGTGAAAAAAAAGAATAAGCTACAATACGAAAATACAGTGGATTACATGTTAGAAAAACTGACATTTTACTATTTTCTTCTCCTATATTATGCACCCTTTAAGAAAGGCGTACTCAAAACTAAACTTTTTTTTTCTTCTTAAATTTCTCCTTTTCTATTATTTTCTCTTGTGGCATGGCTTGTTTCTCAATCTTTCTAAAAGACTACAAACTTTTGTTTGCGTGCACAGCATTAACAAGGGCGTGCACGCACACTATAATGATAGAGACACTAAAGCCTTAACAACACTTATGCCTTCTTTGTTAATAAATTTAGGATAATTATAAATACAAAAAAACTTCTAAATAGGGAAAACAAGAAATTCTAAATAGGGAAAACAAGTATTATAAAATTAAAATCTACTATTTCAAATGAAGTACAGTATCAATAGCAACAGCTTGCATCCATATCTCCATGTGGTATTTATAATTCATAACATATTATACATTCAACACTCCATTTAAAAAAATTATGACCTATATAAATTTATTAGGTCAAGATTGAAATAATCAATTAGACATTTTAATAATCACTTCTTGTGACTTAGCGTTAAAGAGTATTAGACCTAACCACACAAATGTTGAAGGAAAACTTAGTTATTAAGACTACTAAAACGGACCCACGGGTAGAGTCATTTTACTAGTTCAAATTTCACTAAATACTTTATGAGCTCAAAGGGAATTAGACTCATGAGTCCATTCATACACCCATCCAAACATTACCACAACTTAACATACATTCAAGGACTACATAAACAAGCATATTTAGGCGCAGTTGAACTTGTACAACAAAAGCATCATTAGTTTAAAATTTAGTTTGCTCATATAATTCTCGAAGAATTACCGGTGTTCAACGACATTACTTTAATGCCTTCGTATTACTAAGCTATGACCAACAATAACCAGCTAAACAAAAACATGCTTCTTCAGGCCGAAAATATTTCTGGTCCCGGACATAATAATTTGATCAAGCAAGTACCTAGAAATTTATGCTAATTTATATTCACTAGTTAAGGGGTAATGCACATAAAAACAATACAGTCACATCACTATGTACCAATGCAAAAGTTTTGACCTTTATTACAAAAGAACACCAAATTATTTAAAAACACTTGCCTGGTATACTTACAACGGGAGAAATGCCGTTTTTTTCCAGTTGCGTAGTTCGTGATCATGGAAGCTTCCGAACAATCTTTCGCCTTCATTTGTGCAGCCATTATGATCTGGAAAATAGACATTAAACTTCTTGGCAAAGATTAATCAGCTAGAAACTGAAGTTCAACACTGACCAGAATTCGTCTCATTTGGCTTTAACTTT
Source organism: Euphorbia schlechtendalii (assembly GCA_949673415.1). Classification (NCBI taxonomy): domain Eukaryota; kingdom Viridiplantae; phylum Streptophyta; class Magnoliopsida; order Malpighiales; family Euphorbiaceae; genus Euphorbia; species Euphorbia schlechtendalii. Next base: position 5,568 of record CATIWQ010657962.1, read on the forward strand.
GAAGTTATTGTGGCCACGAATGATGAGTCCGGTCTGTATGAGTATTATTCTCAGGACAAAACTATAAAGCTCTTCAAATTATTTTTTAGGATGAACATTTTAGCCTGCATTTTTCACACCTGTTCGAGCAATGGGAAGATCGAGGATGACTAAGAAATAACACTTTTCAGATTCTCTGATGTATTGGACTTCACCCTGCATAAGTTTCAAGATCTTCCTGCAAATGCTGAGCCCTAAGCCTTCTTGAGTTGACCATCGGCTCTGATGAAACATGTCTTGAATCAGCTCAGGAGGAAGACCTTCCCCAGAACAAACCATCCTTCACAAAACCACATCAATTTCCACAAATCAAATTCAAAATCAACAATGTTTTCTTTAACAATTGCAGAATAAATATGTGATTACAAGTATAGAAAAAGCTTTTTTCTTTTCGGACCCATAAGCAAACAATTCATTCCAATTTTCAGTAGCATGCTTTGTATCACAAATGCAACAACTAAAATCAATCTTGTTAAATTAGCGCGTTTTTCTATTATCATTATTATTTGAATATATAGCGTAAGTTTACATCTCAGACAAGTCCTGGAATGGACACAACATCAGAAAATTATTAACATCCTTACACTATGCTAAATTCAGCACTTTCCTTGTATGAGAAAAACAAGTCCAAAGAAGTTATTAATTTTTGTTTAAATAAGTATTATATGTAAATACACACTGCACCAAAATGCATTAAGTTTCACTTCTATACGGATGAAAACATAAAAAAAATAGAGAAGATGACATACCTGAATTCTGTATGTACAATTGTGTGGCCATCAGAGATTTGCTTCAACATCGGATGAACATGAATCTCTACCCAACCCTCAGACGATGAGGCGTAACGTACTATATTTAACAAGAAATCAGCCAACACCTGTTGAATTCTTATCTGATCTCCATAAACAGCAAGAGATTTTATTTCCTCTGGAATATCACGGATCAGTTGTAGCTTTTTCTCCCAGAGCAATAACATGACTTGGCTAACAAGAGCATTTATAACACTTCCAAGTAAGAATTCAGACTTCTCAAGCTCCAGTGAACTGTCTCAACAATAAATGAAAATCTTTGGTCAATAGCAAAATGTATAGCTTTAAAATGAGAAAATAAGACTAGTCTTATAATACTAGCCAAGTACTTTAGTCACAGATATGGACCTTTTCTTGTTTTGTCGAACTGAAAGTACACATATCCTAGACCTTATCTCAGATAGAGCGTGTTCAATATATTGCTTCTAACACTAACATAATAACTGTCAACACTTAGTACTAATCCCTGCTCATCCGATCAACTGCAGAAAATTATGCAGAATACAATCTTATATTACAGATAATAGCCAAGTGGTTGAGACTGAATCTGTGATTTTAGAGGTCACAAGTTCCAGTCATATAGAGGGTACGGAGGGGATTTTTCTTTATATTAAAGAAACCACATTTGCGCAATTTTTTTAAAAAAATAAGACCGAAATTCTGAAAGCATATTTGACCCAAATGTTAAAGGGCATGTGAAACGATTCATAGTGCTAAAGCACATAATCTAAGCAGAACAGAACCATTGGTGTCGTAATTTTTTTAAGCAAATCTACAGTAGACATAATAGTTTCCAAGAAAACTCACCCATCCTCTATGCTCTCTAGATTAATATCTTGAATGATTTTTGAAATTTGCTTCTGACAAGCAGCACTAGTTTCAAGAAACTGCTTTTGATCCTCAGTCAAGTCCGTAGCCTCCAAAAGCGAGTTTGTAAACCTTATACCATTTAGAGGATTCTTTAATTCCTTGCAAATATAAGCCAACTCTTTCATCCTTTTAACACATTTATTCTCCAGTTGCTTCTGGACTTTCAAAGCCTGTTGCAACTCAGGACTAGCAACCTGCAAGAAGCAGAAGGCTCCAATAATCTGACCCTCAGTGTTCACCCTCTTGTTTGCAGTCAAAAGAGCTTCCACAACTTTCCCATTCCGGTCAAAGAAAGAAAATTTAAGCTTGTCTGTAACCTGACCTCCAATTGCATTGTGCAAGACAATCATGAACTGTGTCAATGCATCTGGACCTTTTAGACGACAGCAACTTTCAAAGACTTCCCCAACCAACATTTTCCCTATAATTTCCCCCTTGGGCCACCCAGTGAGCTTTTCCATGGCAGTGTTCCACTCCAAGCAGCAAGTGTTTTCGTCTGAAACAAATATCGGAGGGATCAAAGGATCAGGACTATGAACTATAGCCTTGTAATCGCCTTGGATATGGATGAATTTGTCCATCACCGCTTTTTGACCGGTGATATCCTGACCAACAAAGCAAATTCCAACAATATTATTCATGTAATCTCTGCTAGAACAAGCATTCACCACCACAAAGACAGACTTCTTTTGTTTCTCAGAGCCGAAAGTCTTCATTCTTATCTCTACATTCTTATCTTCTTCACCTGCATTAATTAAACACCATTGGTAAAAAGAAATCAAAGATCAATGAACAATTTCATCAAGATGTCTTTGTTCTATAACTTTTCTCATCCCACTGATGTGATTAGTTGCTGATCAGAAGTCATTAGGATGACTATATGGAAGCCCCAAGACAACACAATCATCAAAATTCTTTCAGAGACCAGCACCGTTTGAAGACACAAGAAAGGAAGGGGATCAATTTATTGGTTTCCAAAGCATGAGATGAAACAGCACTGTCTAACGCTCTGTGGATAAAAAAAGATAGTTTTTCAGCAGATTAGGGGTCCCCATTTCAGTTGCTGAAAATTACAGATATGACATAACAATCAGGTCTTTGCTCCAATGTCTTGTATGCTATGAAATGGACATGCACATTAGAAAATGAAAAAGTGAAGCTCCTATGATTCGATTTCACTTGCATACAGTGGCTATGCTCCAAATTTCATTGGGCCAAGTCAGCCTCAGGTAACAGAATCTAGGATTTTTAGTTCCCATGTTGATACGACTTGGCAGGGGTTTTCAATAGTCAGGAATATGCCCAACACAGAGATTCACAATTAAGGAACCTAGGTTTTACTTATGGGGTGCTAGATTGCAAGAAAGTATCAAGAACCTTCAGAGCCAAAGAAAGAAAAAAAATGTATGATCATGCAGTAATGTGCTTTTATAAACCATATGAGAGTCAGAGTGCCACTATCTCAAGAGACTGCCATCATTCAACCTAAGTCTACCTTTTCATTGAGCTAAGATTTTTCATTTATGTTTCATTCTGATGAGGGTAACGATTAATGTTCGAACAGCTAAGGAGACAAAAATACTGAATTGCCAAAATAACCAATCATGAAAACATTAGTTTGAAAGAAAAAGCATACCTCTTAATGCATGATAAAGAAGTTGGTCGACAGTTTCTTCGTACTCCTTATAAATAAAATCACGAACCAAAGACTTTCCCATGGCCTCCTCAACCGAGAGTCCTGTTAACTCAGCAACCTTTCCATTCCACCCATTAATGCAGCCATCAACATCTACAGCAAATATCGGAGCAGTTGCTGTCTCGATTAACCTAACCATTTCTCTTGCAACTGAGCTGAGCTCATCCATCCTAAGCAGCGCCGAATCTCCAAGTTGGGGCACTATTTCCTTAGAATTGGTTGCTTCAATTTTCCTAAAGGAATCTCGAAGGATGAGCTGTAACGAGTGAATAGCGTCCATTTCAGCAATCTCCCATGGTAAACTTCGGCTCTTTACCACTTCCAAAAACGCCTTGAAGGAAGAGCGAGGATGCATCCTCTGTCCATCATCTTTGTCCTCAGGATGATGCTTTGCGCCACCCCATTTCATCTCCTTAGCTGTGTGAGATCGAAACCAGAACAGAAAATCCTTGTTAGTAATATGAGCAACAGCCATCCCACAAACTGCATCACCAAGAGAAGTAGCCCCTGGATACCCAGCATCAGCTAAACTGTCTGTGCTCAAACCTGTCGAATCTCCATGAATTGCCAACAACCATTCGATAATATCTTTTATCTGGGTTTCGGTTGGGGTCACGCCTAATGGATAGTACTTTCCTTTGTAATAAAGTGCTGCTCCATCACACTTCACAAGATCCATTATACTTGGACTTTGAGTAACAATGCCAGTAGGAGACTCCCGCAAAAGCATATCACACAAGAGCGTTTGAGTCCTCAAGATGTGTTTTTCGGACAACTGTGCCGCCAATTGCAACTCCATATTCAACTGAAGTCCAAAAGCCTGCATTAGAAACTCACAGCCATAACGAAGTGGAAACGGAATGCTCTTAGGAGAAGTGTGATGACAAACAACCAAACCCCATAGTCTCATTGCATTCTTCCCCCCAACAGCTTTTTCGTCATTTCCGTTAATAATAACAGCCATGGCCAATGAGGAAATCGAACCCATATTTGCCATGTACTGAGCATGACACCCATGAGGAGCCCGAAGAGTCGAACCAACCAGACATAAAGGCTGCATTAAAGCTTCATCCTGAATGACGCGAACTGGTGTGGCATGGCAATCGACTATCATCCGAACCCTACTTTGCTTGAACAAAAACCTTGAAGCCTGAGGTATATCAGTAGCAGGATAATGTAAACCAACATAAGGTTCTAAATCAGAGCGTTTTGACTCGGCCACAACCTCGCCATGTTCATCCTCATGAAATTTGTAAACCATAACCCTATCAAATCCAGTCAAATCTCTTACACACTGAACCAAAGTCTCGCACAACAGCTTAATATCCCCACCAGGAAGTGACTGCAGCCGCGAAATCGCACAAACTGCCAACTTCTGAGATTGTACAGCCCCAGCTATGGATAAAGCCGGGTTCTCTGTCCTAGCAGGCTCTAAATCAATGATAATTCCAACATCAATCCTATGTAAAATTGCATAGAAAGGTTTCCCTGAATTCTTAGAGTGAACCCAAAGAGGGTTCAACAATGTGATTTCCCTAGCACCAAAAGCTTTTTCAAGTAAAATAGCACTGGAGGGGGTAAAAAGAGTGCGCACATCAGTCCCAATCGAAAGAATTTCAGCTCTCTCTAAAGAAGGGACTGATTGAGGCGTTAAACCAAGCATTTCACGGGCGTTCTCACTGTACGCAATAATTCTATAAGTAGCTTCATCAATTGCGATCATACAACCAAAAGGCTGAATATAACCACTACGCTGAATTCTAGATAGATAAGCGGTGATTTGCTGTTCAGGAACTGATTGATTCGCCGTTCTAACAGATTGAGAGTAATTAAACGACTTACCAGACTCGCCAGATTGTTCAAAAACAGCATGGAGCTGAGCATCCACAGTGTACTGAGCAATTGCGTTGTTTACAGACTCTGTTGTATTATGTGCCCTAAAATTGCTAGTTCTGGAAGACTGAGCAGGTGTTTGAAAGTGCTGCTGCTGCAACTGCATAGTTCCTCTTCCACCTGAAGCCATTTTTGTTGCTTCTATAGCAAAATCAGCTTTGTTCTTGCGTAGTAGTGAAGCAAGACATCAGCAATTGGATAGTACTAAATTCTGGATTATGTATGAAGGAATTTGGGTTTGAATAATGAAAACAAAAGGAAGAGAGAAGAGAATATGGGAAAGTGTATAGAAAAAGTTCAAAGAGGTGATGGGGGAAGATCAGAGGCAATGGCGGCTCAAGGCCGTTGATGGCCACGTCACTACTGGGTTTTATTCAACGAACTTGGATACCTGCTGATATTTTCTTCAATTCTTACCTTTCTCTAGATTCTCAATAATTACAATTGAATGGATTAGAATGAGTGGCGGAGCAGGTGGGCCGGGCGGTCCCCACCGCTTGCCACGACCACTCCGTCTAGATGCGGTTATAGAGTGGGCACGCAGCTAGTAGTAGCTTTCAACTGCCGCCGGCGGCAAGTTCTTTGAAATTTTTTGAAGATGATATTTCGGAAATATAATAATATATACGCTTGAATAAAATAAAAACAAATAGACAGTGACGGTAGAACTAACTTATTTGATAAAATCATTTGCATCTATCATCAATGTGTTCTTACTTCTATTTATGAAAGTTTCAGCTACGAAAATAATGAAAACTGGGTGTTGGATTTTGAATTGGAATATTAAAAAAACTTGGATGATTTTTGTCCATCTAACTCATTTTATTTAGATAAAAAGGCATTCTAATATTCTTATATGTTTCTTGTTTTATACCCAATTTTCTCAAGAAATAATTAATTATATAGAATTTGTGATTTTTTTTCTTTTATATTGTTTTATTGATGGTTCCTTAGTGACTATGTTGTACATTCCATCAAAGACATGTATTTTGCACTGCCTTAATATTATTTAATTTAATAATATGATGTAGCATTGTTAAACTAATAAAATTATAATTCAAAATAATTATCATTTAAATAAATTATAGTTTTAAATTTGTATTTAAGAGTTTGAAAATGGAGGTTTGGACCTCTTTCTGCTCTAAAACGAAATAAAAAAAACAGAAAGGGACATAAATATATTAAAGGTATAATGCAAATACTCGAAATTATACAATAATTGAGAAAAAGAGTTCATTTTGTGGGGATAGGAATGGATATATTTGAAGTCCAAACGTTTACATCAAACAGAAAGTGCCACACAATTCACAATCAGTAGCAACATTTCATTGATATGTACTTATTAAGTCATGTTTGCTTGCATTTATAATCAGAAAATTAGTTCAGTTTAGTTTAGTTTAACTCTCTGCATATTTATAAACAAACACATGGTTCGAAAATTTGTTACCGAAACCTGAAACTCAAATATATTGCAACAATATTTTTGAACAAATTGATAGGAGTTCGTTCTTACAAATTCTTATACAGGATATAAACCGTTGGCGCCCTCAGCTAATTGACAGTAAAAACACTAATCTAGCAACTGAAAAGATATGCTAGTTAAAAAAATCAATAGACTCACAGCAGATAACAAAGTTGATATATTCGGAAAATGAAAAAGACCCTTTTGAATATGATTGAAACCAGAAAAGAACAGCAGCAATATTGCAACGACTTTTAAGAAATTCTCTCACTTAGTGTAGAGAACATCCTCCCATGGGTGACGGTATAGCGGCTGTTTCAATCTCTTCTGGTCAAATGTGTGCCTGCAATTAAAAGAATTCAAGATGAGTAATTTACGAATTTATATGGTTGAGCAGAATTAGCAGTTCGTATTCATGGTCTTTGTTATAAATAAAACATCTAATCTTTCTTAAGACATAAACCATTCGTGAGTCCATTAATGGAATAACCTTGAAATCCTACAATCAGAAACCTAATGGAAGAGATAACAAATCTTGAATGACTGCAAACCCTTGTAGGCTTTCATAGGAAACTAAAGGGGGTGTTTCTCAAATCTCATGACTTATGATTTATGACTTAAAAGATGCTTATGAGAAGATTTTAACTTAAAAGTTAGGCAAGGAAGTGTTTCTCATTCTTTTTTTTTACTTGAAAACTACTTTTAAAAAATCTTAAGGAGCTTTTAAGTTATAAGTTCAAAAAGAAAAGTTTAGAGACACTCCCTAAATGTAGCTCATAAGTCATAATCTGGAAAAGTCAAATCTGTTGTCCAAGACAAATACCATTCATTGGTCGAGAAACGGTTCAACCTTAAAATTCTATTATCACGAATCAGACTGTTAAAGCATCAATGTCAAGGACCATCTAGTAAGTTATATGACAAGTAAAAATAAAGGGGAACATAAATAAAAGAGAAGAATTTTTTTGAAATGCAATCCAACTTACCCAATCAGACCAATTGAACGAGCCAACACAAAAAGCCCATTGAGATAGCCAATCTCCACGATCTCATCAATCTCTTGTTTGGTGAACATTCCACTTCCAGCAAGAAGATCCAAGAAAAGGGATCCAATTGCACCATCAACATTAAGGACCAGGTTGTTGGCCTTCGATAGAGTATACGTTTCTACTTGAACAGCATACTCCATGTACTTGGTAGAAGGGAAATTTATGCGAGCAAATTCCTGTAAGAGCTCTACTCTCTTATCTCTGTTGTCACCTCTCTTGATTCTGCAGCAAGAGAAACAAGAGTTACCGCAATCACATTTGCAGTGGCAGCTAATAAAATGTAAGATCTTGGTTTTCTTGGTTTCTAGAGTTTTCTTAATCTTTATGACCTACTGTTGCTATAGTTACATAACCCTGGAAAACACAGTACTAGGGAAGAGCACCCATTACCTGTGCCCAATTCCTGGAACTCGGATACCCTTCTTTTTCATGCTCTCAACAAACTCATAGGGTGTCAGACTCTGAGAATCAGCAGCAATGATGTCAATACAGACATACAACAGAAATTTTTTTTTTTTTTTTGGTCAAAGTTGCTATCATTCAAGTTCACTAAAGCTCTCACCCTGTCATAAGCATCCTTGAAGTATCGAGCTGCGTCATCTATTGCACCACCGAAACGGGGGCCAATTGTGAGCAAACCTGTTTCAGAAGACCATAATTCAACAGTAAATTCGGCAATTACTGGAGAGAATTCATTGGTGTAACAAGAAAACAATTTAGTGATTGCATATTGTACCTGACACAAGACTGGAAACTAGGTCCTTCCCAGCCCTTGCTGTTACTATGGTGTTGTGAGCACCAGAAACGCAGGGACCATGATCAGCACATAGCATGATGCATATCTGTTAAGAAAAAAAACCAATTTAAAAACTATTAGATGGGAAATTAGAGGAGAAAACATGAGAGGTTTGCGTCGACTAGGCCAAGTAGAAACTTGATAACTGGATAGAGTTATGAGAAACCTGCCTCAATAAATTTGGTACAATAACGTGGAAGACTACGTTTGAACCACAACAGTGAGATGACATCACCAACACCATAACCCTGCTCAACAATGGATGACATCGGAACACCAGCATAGCATGGCTCCTCTCCTGCCAAAAATATTGAAAGAATTGTTAGTTGTACAAGTCAGTTGAAAAACAATTAGCACCTTAACATAATCCAGACACAAGTTAATGCACACCTCTGTCATCAGAGATTGTTGATATAATATGAGTTGGAGCTCGAACTTTGCCACTCTTAATAGCTGTGTTGAGATCCTCAGGGATTTGTGGTGGTTTAACCTCTTTCACAGGCGTAATTTTACCTGCTTCAACCTACGAAAATAAGATGGATTAAAACTAGACTTCGAAATATCAACATAATAGGAACAAAGAACAATGTAATATGTAAAAACAAACCAGCTTCTCAAATGTTTCCTTAATTGCAGTCTCGAGGGCTTCATATGAAGTGGGAACAACAGCTCCAGCATCCTTCAGTGCTTGATTTTTTGCTTGAGCAGACTCCATTTCTCCACCACTTTTAGCCCCCTGATTTAGATGTACCAAGAAACTTTAAAAAGGTATCTTTCTAGGGCTTGTCGCTGATGGTTTAGCAGTTAGGAGATTTATGCGACAACTTACAGCATGACCAAACTGTACTTCTGACTTGAACAGTCGAGCACAAGTTCCACTGACCCAAGCAACAACTGGTTTGGTCACCTTCCCTTGTTTGAGGGCTTCAACAAGGGAATACTCGTCTCGTCCACCAAGCTCCCCAAGCACAACAATCATCTTAACCTGATTTATACCAGAAAATTAGTTAAGAGCTTTCATATAGCAGTACAGTAAAAATTTTAACTATCAACAATTGTATGTTATATGATTCATTTATTTGTGAGAATGGAACTACAAGTTAGAGGCTCTTGTTAAATTTAATAATATAGCATACGTACTTGAGGAATATTGTTAAATCGCAAAACATGGTCAGAAAGAGTGGAGCCTGGAAACACATCTCCTCCAATTGCAATTCCTAAAATAATTTTTAAAAAATCCCATTTAATTTGAATTTAGATATACACATAAATGTTGCCCAAAAGAAACAGCAAGCAGGCAGGAATACCTTCATATATGCCATCGGTTACACGAGCAATTGTGTTGTATAGTTCATTCGACATTCCACCCTGTAATAACATTTGGCATACACCATGGAATAGTCAGTACTCAGTTTTCCAAAACAATACCACATTAGGAGTAAATAATTATAGCATCCCCAGGGAAAACCTACAATGCAAATCCAAAGACTAGACATGAATCATATGGTATGTGTCTACGTGCCATTAAGTATCCCCAACAACGAGTAAACAAAGTAAATAAAATAATAAATTGATAAAACTACATTTAGATATAGGTCAAATTCACATTTCACGTAAATTTGACCATAGAGAAGTTTCGAAAGAACAGAAAGCATCGATTGAGATTATAATTTTGTGTTTAGATACTGCACCAAAATACAGTATGCTTCTTTCTTAACTTTTTTGGAATTTTGTGACCATACATGACAACTCAACCCTGGGATAATTTATATTGCTTTAATCCCTAAACTGAATTTCTTAATAGCAACAACACATATAGATCATAAACATTAGTCCTTTGTTGTCCAGTGTATGTCATTCTGCTCAATTAAAAAGCTAAAGTGATTTTGCAATACTATTTTTCATGGTTTAGGGATATTTCAACAATCAACACCATGAAGGAACCCACATTGATATGCCAAAAGTCTATTGAAACAGTACAAAATATTGTTGCAAAGGCAATGACAAGAAAGTTATAGAAACTCAGAAGTATCAACAATGAGAATTAGAAGCAGCAAAAAGCAATACATACAGATTTAGATACAAATCCGACAGAACCAGGCCTGTACAGCTTGCAGGCAATAATGTTATCAATTGTTCCTGCAGTGTCACCAATCTTGAATGCTCCAGCCTGAATGCCTCCAACAGTTGCTGGGCCAATGACAACCTGAAATAAAACAAGCACTAGAATCAGGACATCAGATGGAGCTAAACCAAACAGCTAAATTTCTAAAGGTTCCAAATACATAATGGGCAGCTAGGTGGTTTTCTTCAATTAACTTGAATGACTCCGAATTAAAATCACACCTTATTGTTTGAGCGTGCATATGAAATCAACTGTTTGGTATCAGATTCAGGAACTCCCTCTGCAATTATAGCAACAACTCGAATAGTTGGTTGTTTCAGAGCAGACATTGATGATGCAGCTGCACTGAAAGCAGAAAAATATAAAATTACAATCATATGCCACTAAAGCTATTATGCAGTCCAGCCATAAATAAGTATAAAATAAACCTTCTGAATGATGCAAAGTTTATAAATACATCAGCAGTTGGGTGAGCGGCACAAGCTGCTTCAATGCTGCAAATAGAAGTAAAACGAGTGTCAAAAAACTTTAGCTCAACAAATGTATTGAAAAATCAAATGCAAATGGCCAAACATTTGTTGTTCCACGTGACAATTTAAGTTTTTAATACTTTGCAGGCACCATGGGTTATATTTGTTCTTGAATGGCTGGTACGTTAAAAGATTATAAATTTAACATGTCAATAAGAAAGCAAGAGAATAGACTTAATGTGAAAAGAGGCCAATGGTGAGAGCAGATATAACAGTAGTATATCATTCAGAAAATGCAGCTCCAAATCAAGCATAATAAATGAAACATATCTGCACAAGGCACCTAAGTTAGGTGAAGTATTTAATAAGGCACCTAAGATTAGGTGAAGTATTTAATACAATTGAGGAGAGGTGGTGCTAGGTTCCCAATATAGTTCTGTAGAACTGCCTTTGTAATCCCTTGGAAATCCATTTACTAATTTATTGGATCGGACTTATCAATTTTATTACTTACATAGGTGGTTAACTCTCATAACTAGTACTCGTGATTATGATCCAAACATAGTTGCCACGTAATTCATTGTAATTTATCAGAACATGTAAATGAAGTGGTAAATGAAAGATCATCAGTTGATCAGAAAAAAATGCAATTTGAAGCTTGATCCATAGTAGTCAAAGGAGCGCCTTAGGCGCGACTAGGCTCTCGGGCAATCCCTTGTGCCTTTAGGGGTTTTAGGCTAATTTAGCGCCTAGAGCGCCCCAAGGCGCGGCGTTGCGCCTTGAGTGCGCCTCAGCTCCTTGACTACTATGGCTTGATCTATTCTTCATCATAAATCAGAGATGATTTACCCTCACATTACCCAAAGTGTAGAGCATCTTGAACAGAATTCTTTAATTTATATACAAAAATAAAAAACAAGGATCAGAGAGCATACGTTGAATGTACAGGGATTGCAATTTCCTCTTGGCCAAAAAAGAGTTTCTGAAAGCCCTCCGCACCAGGGTTAATAATTCCAGCCACGGATGGTGTTTCTCTCCCTATAAAAACAGGGAAAATCAAATGTCAATCAAGGACAGATAACAATTTACTCCAACCAAGGTCAAAATCAGATCTGATCATAACAACCCTGGTAGAGTATGACACAAGCAAAACGAGAAGAAGAAATAAATACCGCAAAGGAAGTCAAAATCAAGCATGCGTTGAATGGGAAGCTGCTTATAATTGTAAAATAATGCCTGTGTAGTGCGTGAGAAGAGTTGACCAGTGGCCATGGTGCAGACTCCGAAAAACCTGTTAACGAACAAAGATCAAATACAAAAAAATTAATCAAAACGCTTCCAAAATCAGAACAGGGACAAATGAAACGGAAATGACATATAGTGTTGCTGTTATCTTCTTATCTATCACTATAACAAATTACCTAACTTATAACATATACAATATTCTTTCCATGTTTAGTTCCACACGATTCACCAAATTAAGATCCACCTAACAACCAAACAACACCTAACTTAAAACTACACCATACCAGATCTTAATGAAACAAATCAAATCAACTCAACAGGATACGTAATGCAGCTGAAAGAAACAAGGATTGGAATGAACAAAATGAGTGAAGTTATAAATCCGGTTGAGAAAATGCTCAAATCACACTAGACAACAAATCAAAGAATCAAACTAGCACTCCAATAAAAGGAATCCAACTCTTATGCTCAGCAAAGAGAAAATGACAGGAAACGGAACCGAAGACGCAGATCTGAAGCGGGAAAAGGAGGTAGCTAAAACAAGTGTAAATTTGAGTCAACGAGCAGAGAAATCAAGTGGAATACCTGAACCCAAAATGGACTCAACACTGTAGCCTCGTGGAAATCGCCAAATCGAGCGGTGTAAAGAGAGAAAAAGGGAGAAATGGATGGCAATGGGAATTGGAGAAGAAAGGCAAAATATTTATAAGGGAGAGAAATTGCAGGTACCAGCAAAGGGGAAGAGAAATGCTGATTACGTGGCACGTGGTAGTTAGTTCATCAGATGAAATTTATTTGTTTTAATTTATGAAATTTTATTTTCAATATTATTTTTTTTTCATTATGCTTTTTGGTAAAAGTTCGGAGTGGACCAAGTGTGGTTGGGAGGTAGGCTGCGTAACCAACCAGTTATAACGTTTCATTTTTCAGGTCAAGTTTCGTGTGGCTTATTTGTGTTGACATTCTAATTAGTGCTCACTGATAACTAACTATAATTTGATGAATTGATGTCCGAAAATAAACACAAATGTTTAAAATGTTTTTAAACATTCACTATTTTATAAAAATTTTCTTTTTTCTTTTGAAATATAATTTTAGATTTTTAATTGAATTTCGAATCCAAAAACTTCCACTTTTTACTTTGGGAGGTGTAAAATTGAGCTACACTGATTAATTTTTCTTATGTGACGAATCATGAAATTAAATATATAGTTTTTTCGATAATAGGTTAGGGTTCGAAACCATATTCCACTGAGTTTTTTTAACATTTTTCAACGCAATTAATGTTAAATCTAAATAATTTTTTTTTCATATTTGATTTAACATGGTAAAATTAAATAATATTTTTTCCATTATTGATTTA
>CATIWQ010658022.1:0-10851 GCA_949673415.1 Euphorbia schlechtendalii
ATATATATATATATATATTATATATCATATTTTAACTTGTATATTGTAAAATATAAAATAATAATTATTAATTAACCATTTATATCAAAATATCAATTATACTTTAATATAAAAACAAATGTAGATGAAAGAGGTAATGTGACGGTGATAGTGGAGGATTGTGGGGTGGAGGAAGTGGTAGTGGCAGGTGGAGATGTGGTGGTTGTGGTGACGGTAGCAAGTATTGGTAGAGGAGGAGGTGATGGTGGCGGTAACGGGATGGGAGAAGTGGTGGGTGTATTGATCAGGTGGTGAAGGAAGTGTTGGTGTTTGGATGGAGATGGTGATGGTGGTGGTGACGATGACATTAACGGGTTAGAGGAAGTGGTGGATGTATTGGTGTGGGTGGTAGTGGAGGAAATGATGTTGTCCGGGTGGAGGTGGTATTAGTTCTGGCAGTGTGGAGATGTGGTGATGGTGATGACGGGGTTGAGAAAGTGGTGGTTGTGGCGATGGTGGCAATAGTGGGATGAAGGAAGTGGTGGATGTGTTGGTGTGAGTAAAATAAGTGGTAATAATAGTGGATGAGATGAGGTAGAATAGTAAGGGAAAATGTTTTCCCTTTTTTTTTAGGAAAACAATTTCCTTAATTTATACTACATTTTCATGTTGATTTACACAATATTTCCCGTTGACTTATTTTCCATGTCAAACAAACATCGGGCAATATAATATTATAGTGTAATTGAATTCAAATTTTTAGGAGTTTCACATTATAAAATAACATTTTTATAATATTGCAGATCCTTTTTTAAGTGGTAAAGTTAGCTGAGCTATTTATAAGCATTTCAGTTCGACTCGATTTGATTATATTTGTTAATTCATGAACAAATTTTTTTAACTTAGTGCGTAAATGAACTAATTATGATAAAGTCAAAACTCAGCTTGAATGCTCTATTAGAAACTTGTGAATAAATTCTTGGATGGACTCGATAAAAATTTGATTGTCGCTTCGTCACATGTTAAAGAAATATATATTAGAAAGCTGACATGAACATTGTAATCATATATAATTTCCTATTTTTTATGTTTGATTTAGTTCAATCAAATTTTATTTAATTTCTATCCATTTTAATTAAAAAATGTAGTGAAGTGTAATTGTAAATGTAATTTATCACTATGTTGAATTATATGAATTTAAACTAAGTTGAAAACATCATTAACCTAATTCGTTAAGGTAGATTCGTTACTTCTTATCAGACATGTTCGTCGGGCGGGCCGCGCTTGATGGGTTTTTTACAAAACACGTTAACCCAAGCCTGTATTTTAAAACTTCGGGCTTGGGTCTTGCTAGCAAGTTCATTCCCAAATCCTGCTCAAGCCCATGAATATTCTTTTTGTTATAATATTCTTTATTAAATTAATAAAAAAATAAAAAAAACAAGTCAAAATATGTTTAAATTTTAAATATAATTGCAATGTTTACTTAAAATCTTTAATATTTCTTAATATGTATTGTAATCAAATATAAAAATTTAACAATATAAAATATAAAATCTTAAAATAATTGTAAATTTAATGTATACTAAAAAAATAAAAATTATTCGTCAGGCCGGGATCGAGTATTTATATAAAAACTAAGTCCGATTAATAAATTTTCAGCCTTTGACAGGCTCGGGCCGGATTTTTTTAAAAAAATGAGTGTCCAAGCCCGGTTCATTGAAGCGAACTCGGACCCAAGCCCGCGAACAGGTCTACTTGTCATAAGGCAATATTATTAATATTTAAAGCAAACTAAAAAAAAGTATTCAGTGGTTTGTTTTTCATTTTTAAATTGAGATTTGATAAATTTTTATTTTGCAAAAGGTATTTGTGGTTTCAGAAAATTTACAAATAAAAGATTTTCGAAATTAAATTATGTCACGATAAGGGGTAATCTTATCCATTTTAACTGAAATTTTGTGGGTTGGTTGATAAAAATATTATACACATTAGTGATAAACTTTAAAATGTTTTGAGTAGCGAAATATTTTGCTTAATCTAAATATGATGATAACCTTTAAAAATCATAATAATTAAAGAAAACTTTGAAATTTACTCAAATCGTGACGTATAATTAATAAATAATAAGGTTGAATTATGGGTAATCTTATCAATTTTGAGCTGAAATTTTGCGAATTAGTTAATAAATATACAATACACCTTAACAATAATTTTTTAAGATGTAAAACTATTTTATACAATTAAAATATGATGATAACTTTAAAAAAAATAATAAAATGAAAAATTGCAGAAAATTACTTAAATTTTGGTGTGTAATTCTTAAATAATATGCTTAAATTATAGAATTGTTTAATGAGTTGAAATATCTTTTGTAACATTATTATTTTTAATGAAAAAATATATTTAATCTTATTTTGCTTAATTTTGAAATCACATGACACCCATTTTAAAAATTTCACAAGAATCTTTTTACAAAACAGTCAAACTACACACATGTTTTTAAGTTTGCTACCTTAACATAATTTCAAACTATTATTGGAATTTTAATTTGCAAAACGTATAAAAAAGGAGAGAAAGTCAGTCATGACAACTAACTCAATTAATAAAACCACTACACATCAACGTATATTTGTCATTTTAGTCACCAAATAACAAGTAGCTTGGAATACTTCGAATAAAAGCAAATTACAAATGAAATAGAATGAACGGTTGAGGATTAGAGTGGACGCAGTCGAGCAATCAATAAAGATATGGTGTGAAAATTATAATAGAGAAGGCAAATAATTGTCTGCAAACCACATGTGGCTTGACTTGCCTATTCTTCTCTACAACTACCATTCTTTTTTTCCCCTTTTTTTTTTTTTAAATGTTATGTTCTAGTAATTCGTTTGGTACGAATTGCATTTTTCTCTTTCAATATTTAAATTCATAATAGCCAACAAACACTAGTGACAAAATCACCGGTTCATGGGATCTCTTCAACCTAAATTGTTTCTTGAAAATAATCATTGACTCCCTCCGAATTGCCTCTCTGCTTTGATTTCAATGCTATACTTTAATTCTTTCACCTAAACCATATTTATTTAATGTCTGATTTATTACAATTATTTATTTGATACCTGACATAATCAATTTTTTTTTACTTGGTGTCTGACATTTCAAATTTTAGCACGATAACTTTACGGATCATTGATAATCAACAATTCTATTTATTGTTAATACAATATATTCATTTTTCAAATCAAGATTCTTGTACTTCATGTGTTTTGTGTTGTTAGATTAACACTTAACATAAATAATTAAATAGGTCATGCACCAACAGGTAAATATTGAATACGTTGGGTATCAAATAGGCAAAAAACGAATAATACACCGGACACCCCATAAAAAATTTCAATAGATCAAACATCAAATAAGCATTTGAATGATAGAACAAGACTTGATATTTAACATACTTTTCAGACTTGAACTGATCATCGAACCGATGAAGAGAATGGGTACTAAATTTAAGGTTCAACCGGATTAAATCGATGATTGAACCGGATTTTTAAAATGTATTAAAATACTATATTTTCAATAATTTGGTATCAACCTTAAAAAATGTTATATTGTTGCAATAATTAAATATTTTTAATATTAAATTATTGGAACATTAAATATTTTTAATGTTAATATTTCATATGCAAAAAGTTTATTCTTCAAATAGCTATAAAACACAACATACTAATCAATATACTTGATGAAATGAAGGTTACTGGATTTGTATTCAACAGAGTTTTGTTTGTAAACTTTCATTTATAGCATATTAACTACACATTTATACAGTACATTTGTAAATTAAGATTTTGGAGAGAAAAAAATTATGTAACTTCAACATATTTGTATATAAATGATTAACATTAATTGATTTAAGAAAATTTGCATGTTTTGTTAAAAACCACAATTAAAATTTTAATTGAACAAATAATATTTAAATGTTATATGTTTTGAAATTACACTGAATAAATATGTATTATAGTTTTACAAAAAAAATATAAAATGTTCATTCTATTTAAAATATGTAAAATTTTTATAATGTTATAAAACAAATAAAACAAAAACATTAAACAAATTTGAAGGCCGTGATAACCTATTACAAAAAAAATTAAAACATTGTATATTTAAGAAGTATAATCGAACCAGTCAGTCAAGTCAATCAGTTTAAACTGGTCGATTCAGCCAGTCAATATCCGATCTTTGATCTAATTGAGAATCCGATGAAAAGTAACTGGATCAATGGTAGATTTTGATCGAACCGGTCAGATCGGCTGGTCCGGTCCGGTTTCCAAAAACCATGATCTAGTTCCCTAATCTTCCTATTGCTTAAAGATTTCTTTAAATCTATAATTAATGTAATTTTAAAATTAATTTAGTGCATGCAGAATCCTTGATTCTTAAGTAAGTCGATGACATGGCTCGCTCTTCTCCTAGTTAATAAGTCGGTGCCAGGGAAGGCTCCGGTCTTGTTGGCGGATCAGCAGCACGAGCTTTGCTGTTCTGTCCTTAGCTGTTATCAAGTCCTAACATATATATCAAACTTAAATTCAGAGACTATTTATTTATAATGCTAAAAGAGGTTCAAACCAAAAAGTTTCAAACATATTTTCTAGTTTGCTAATTAGACGTTGCTGAGAAAAATAATAAAATTGTCTTCTATAAGTGGGTTAAAAAGTCGGAGGTTCATCAAACAACATTTTGGTGCTGCTCTTATTTTTATCGATCGTATTGATTTCTTGCAATGAATTTGTAAGAGGAACAATGGTTACAGTAAATAGTTTTTTATTCTATATGTTTTTTTTCAATATTGTTACTCTCCTAGCATTCGAGTAATAATGTGAAAGAAAATGTAGTTTAAATTCTACATTTGGCTTTAAATTGAGTGCTTTAAAAAAAATAAAACTTATAAGTTTGGTCTTCGTGAACAATTTAATCAAATTTAATATTATTAATAATGCTGACATGAGGCAAGTTTCTAAGAAAAAAGTAGTACCTAAATTTAACATGGTTAAAATAATATTAAAGTGGTCATAATGCAACACCGGTAAAACAGTTACGCAACCTATCCATTAACGTTACACTTAAGTTTACCGATCAAACGGGCTTGCCATTTCAATTGAGTCCATTGAATCACATCTACTAGAAGTACATGCACACGATGTCAATATTGTGACGTTGTTGCAGTATTGTTCCTCTTTTCTGTAGGTTTGTTTTTAAAATTGAATATGATTGTGAGGAAAACTCTACTCACACAATCAGTGAGTGATTCATTTATATATAAGTAGGGTTAGGACTAATTACAAGTAAACCCTTGTACAACATAAATGTAAAAATACATTTAACCTATATATAAATACATATCATAACATCCCCCCTCACGAGGTTGGACACGATGGCCAACTTGTCACGCAACATGTGAAACTTAGTACTTTGGAGTGGCTTAGTGAGAATGTTTGCGATTTGATCATCTGTGGATATATGCCGTACAAAAAGGTGATTGTTAGCAACCTTCTCTCGAACAAAATGAAAATCCAATTCAAGATGTTTTGTACGGTGATGGAAGACTGGGTTTGCCGTAAGATAAGTAGCGCTGAGGTTGTCACACCACAAGATGGGTGGAGATGAGAGCTTGAAACCAATGTCAACAAGTAACATATGAATCCATGACAATTCTGACGTTGTTGTAGCAAGCGCACGGTACTCAGCCTTCGTAGATGATCGGGAAACGGTTCGCTATTTCTGTGATGCCCAAGACACCAAGTTGGTGCAATGAAAAATTGCAAAACCCGTTGTTGAACGACGGTCATCCGGATCACCTGCCTAATTTGAATCCGAAAAAGCATTTAGCTGAGTAGTGAATCGAATACCACAAGTTGGAGTTCCTTTTAGATAACGAAAGATCCGTTTTAAGGCTTGCCAATGTTGTTGTAATGGGTGTTGCATGTATTGAGCCACCTTATGTACTGTAAATGCTAGATCAGGACGAGTGATAGTCAAGTATTGTAGTCCACCAACGAGACTACGATATAAGGCTACATCTTCAAAAGGAGGGATGCCTTTGACCGAGAGCTTGCACAAATGAGTAGCTGGTGTGGAAACACTCTTTGAATTCGTCAGCTTTGCTTTGGATAATAGGTCAGCCACATATTTTCGTTGATTGAGGAAAAGAGACCCTGAGTCAACTCCATGCCGGGAAAAAACTAAGCAAGCCCAAGATTTTTTATCGTGAATTGCGATTGTAGGTGGCGAATTACAGCATCCTCAGTATCCTCATTATTGCTCAAAATAAGCAAATCATCAACAGAGATTAGACAAAAAAATGATTACTTCACCTCGACGAAAAAAATAAAGAGACATATCCGCCTTTGAGGTAACAAAACCATAAGTGAGAAGAACCTGCGAAAGACGGCTATGCCACATCCAAGGAGATTGCTTAAGACCATACAAGGATTTGAGCAAGCGACGAACATATGTTGGATGATCCTTATCAACGAAGCCCGGTGGTTGGCACATGAAAACTGGTTCTTCGAGATCACCATGAAGAAATGCATTGGAGACATCTAAATGCGTGATAGACCAGCTAAATGTAGTTGTAAGAAACAATAAAAGTTGAATTGTAGTTGGCTTTACAATGGGACCGAACGTATCATGAAAGTCTAAGCCCGGAAGTTGATGAAATCCCTTAGCTACTAAGCGAGCTTTATACTGTTCAATCATACCATCAGCTTTCAACTTCGTTTTGAACACCCACTTGCAGCCTATAATATTAGACTTTGGTAGTGCGGGCACTAATTCCCAAGTGCCATTGGAAATCAAAGTAGAATATTCATCAGACATGGCTTTTCGCTAACATTCATGTTTCGAAGTATAGTGTAGCATGTGGGATCCGGAAGGGAGACGGTGGTAGGATAAAGATTTGGCGGTTTTGGTAATTTCCCTATGGCATGTCTTGTGGTCATAGGTTTGGTTTGTGGTGGAGGTTTCTTGATAGTTTGGGTTCGTTTAGGTGGCGTTGTTAACTTGGCTAAATCAACAACAAGAGGGTTCGCCAGAGTTTGACTAGTGGATGGTGTAGGCTGTTTTGAACAAGACTAATTTTGTTTAGACACAGGTGAAGGTTTTGTTGTTGGTAACGATGGTAATTGAGTGTTTTCTAGTTATATGGTAATGGTTGGAAGAAAAGTTGTAACAGACACTATTGACGGGGCAGCCACCTCACAAAACTCCTTAAATGGAAATACCTATTCATCAAAGATAACATGACGTGAGATGAAGATTTTAGTAGTAGTAGGATCAAAGCAACGATACCCTTTATGTAGTTTGCTATAACCAAGGAAGATACATTTCCGAGAACGATAATCTAACTTATTAGATGCATAGGGGCGTAACCACTGGAAACAGATACAACCAAAAATACGAAAAGAAAGATAATCAGGTTCATGTTGAAATAAGATAAAATATGGAGACGAATCAGGACAGTTGGATAATGGCATTCTATTAATCAAGAAAATAGTTGTGTTAAATGTATACGACCAGAAGTTCATAGTAATTTGAGCTCGATTTAGCAAAGATAAGCCCGTTTCAACAATATGACAATGTTTACGTTTAGCAGAGCCATTCTGATATGGTGTATAAGGACAAGACATCCTGTGAGTAATGCCATTTGAAGCAAGATAGGATTTTAAAGCAATAAATTTCCCCCTCCATTTGATTGAGAAATTTTGATAGAACGTTCAAAGAACTTTTCAACCACGATACAAAATTGAATAAACACATTTAAGACATCTGATTTGTGATGTAAGAAATAAATCCAAGAATAAGAACTAAAAGCATCATAAAAGATAACATAATATAGACATCCATCATGAGAAGCAACAGAGGAAGGTCCCCAAACATCGGAACGTATCAAATCTAAAGGACCAGACACTATTGAATCAGATAATGAAAAAGGTAATATATGACTCTTACTGACTGCACAACTAGAACTAATAGCGGATGTAGTATTTTTATTAGACTCAAGCTTAATATGACGACAACGAAGGAGAAGAGTGACCATTAGGAGAGCTAGATGGCCGAGTCTGTCATGCCACGTAGAAAGAGAGGTAAGATGACACCGTACTAAATCTCCAACACCTGACGGAAAAGCATACCAGCCATTTCTACTCGGACCACATAGAATCACTTGTTTGGAATTGAGGTCCTTCACAACAAAGAACGTGTTAAAAAATTCAACAGAAATAACATTGGATTGTGTTAAAGCATGAACCAAAATAAGAGTGGCATTAGATTTAGGAACATGTAACACATTAGACAACTTCAACGACTTAACACTAGTAGGAATGGACGTACAACCAACATTTTTAATACGAAGAGAATAACCGTTACCTAGTTGTACCTCCTCGGGGTATAGAGTACTCAGAGGGGAGATTCAGATGTCCCAAATTAGAAGTAATTTGACGAGTTACCCTGATGTCAAGAAGTCAAGGATTGCTGTCCGCTGGTTCAAGGGTGGTATGGTACACAATGAAGGTGTTGTGGAGCGATGAGAACGATCAGTACGAGGAGTGGGGCATTTCTTGGAAATGTGGCCAAAACCTTGGCAATTATGACATTTGAAGGTAGTGATATCAACTGGGTTGGAGATGGATCCCGAAACATACTGTCCACTACTACCTGAAGGCGAAAGATGACGAAACTGAGGTACAAGATTCTGTTGGTACTAATGTCGACCACGGCCGCGCCCATGACCAGCACCACGAGACTATCTTGAAGTAAAATGAGCCGATGGTTGATTAATATCATCATGAATGGAATTTAGTCACCTATGATGACATTCCTCGGTGAGTAAAATACTAAAAAGATTATCAAAAGAAATTGAACGAGAAGCTAATGTACGATAAACATCTCTGTAAGAACCACGAAGGCCATCCAATATATTATCGACCAAATCTTCCTCGGATATAGGATTTTTTAACGAAGCCAACCTATCCGATAACAATTTCACCCATTGCATTTACTCGGACATGTTTTCAGATTCCGATTTGACCAAAGAGTGTAGTTGTTGCTTTAACTCTCAGATTTGCGCTAGTGAGCCCAAGTCGTAAGCCTGCTCGACTTTCAGCCAAGATTGTGGAGGTGTTTTGACTCCAATGATCTGTGGAAGAATCGAAGGTGAAATCGAATTGAATATCCAAGAGAGAACTTGCTGATTTTGATAGAACCAGTTGAGATAATCCATATTTGGTTCGCTTGATGGTAGTGTTTCTGCCGGAGTCGTGACTAAGTCATCTATGTAAGATAAGAGTTTGAAGCCGACTATCATTGGAGTAATAAAAGTTTTCCACATTAAATAATTGGTGGAATCAAGTTTAATTGGTAATTGATGGGAGAATGATGGCAAAGGAGGTGAAGTTTGTGTAGGTGCATGAGAGGTGGCGACAACAAGTTTTGAGTTATCATTTTTAGACATGGTGGCTGTGATGAACAATCTGATTTGTAATTGATGAATGAGGAGGCGGTTAGGGCTGTTAAGTTTTGGCATCTGATACTATGTGAGGAAAACTTTACTCACACAATCAGTGAGTGATTCATTTATATATAAGTAGGGTTAGGACAAATTACAAGTAAACCCTTGTACAACATAAATGTAAAATACATTTAATCTATATATAAATACATATCGTAAAAATGATGAGAAATCAAAATAGGTTTGGGTATAATTTTCTTCAATGTGTAATGACATGTTTAAATCATTTAGAGGGAATATCATGGAGAAATCATATTCTTTTTTAAGAGATATCATATTCTTGTTTTAGAAAAGAAGGCGTTGTTTAGCTTTTGGAATCTATCATCTTCAATATTTCTACATGTTTTTGTGCTTAATATATCCTTCTTTCTATATAAAAAATGTGTACATATTTTATAAAATCGTTCATAATTGTTACAGAATAAAATCATGCATAATTAATGGTACAATTAAAAAAGAGTGCTCATTCTGATATGTAAGTTAATACACTTCAAATTGTGGTTGTTGTATTGAAAGTGGATCTCAAAAGATGTTTTAATACTTTCTATAAAAATTGTCATTATTAGGTGAAAAGTATTTCAGAAGCAACTTAAGAAGTAACTAACCTCTTGACTGCATCAGAAGTTAGTTTTGCATCGGAAGATCAAGATTGCATCAGAAGACACAAGTCTCAGAAGCTAGAAGAATTGTCTCAGAGGTTAGTGTCCGCTGAGTTAGCAGTTGTTTAAAGATAAATTAAATGTGGGATATTTATTTTAAAAAATTTGAGCAACAATCCCTAGGCATTACGTAAGTCAACCATTTCCTTTGCATTAAATTTGTAGTGCCAAAAGAAGTTGCACCTGAAAAAGACTTGTTAATGTTGACAGTATGGAGACAAAGACGTCTGTTCTCCTCTGTAGCAAACAACATGTACTGATGGGATCATCTCCCTAACAAACTGGTATCATGGCCTAATCACGATATTTAAACATTATTTTAACATATTCAAATAACCCTAATCATCGCGCTAATTGTATCCTTAATCCCCTTTAGCGTAAACGGTTAATTCTGCAAGTGACAATGAGAAAAATTCAACAATAGTTCAAGATTAACAAAAACTTGCCAAGCTGATAAGTGTATAATTACACTTATTATCATATTAAATTTATACATTTAACACTATGATACTTCATATAAAAGATTTCACGTGGTATGTAGTTGTTTTTTATGCAAATGCAGATACTAGGTAAATCTTGGGAGTAAAATGATCTAAAGTGGAATTCTATGAAAAAAGAGTGAAAAAGGTGCAAAAAGATGCGTGGAAC
>CATIWQ010658104.1:0-10005 GCA_949673415.1 Euphorbia schlechtendalii
ACGATATGACCATCAAAGGCATGCGCCAATGTTTTCACGTAATTTTGTTCCCGGATATCGGAACGAGTTTTTTCAAGGTTGACCTTAAAATCGACCTATGAACCATTTTGTGTGTGATAAACACGATATGGCCATAAAAGGCATGAGTCAATGTTTTCACGTAATTTCGTTCCCCGAAATCGGTGCGTGTTTTTTGAAGGTTGACCTTAAAATTGATTTTTAGACCATCTAAGAGTGTGATAAACAAGATATGACTACAAAAAACATGCTTTAAAGTTTTCACGAAATTTCGTTCATGAAAATCGGTGCGAGTTTTATCAAGGTTGACCTTAAAATCGACCTTTGGACCTTTCAGAGTGTGATAAACACGATATGACCATAAAACGCATGCGTCAATGTTAACACGAAATTTCATTCCTTGAAATCGATGCGAGTTTTTTCAAGGTTTCCCTTAAAATCGTCTATTGGACCTTTTGGAGTGTGATAAACACGATATGACCACAAAGGGCATGCGTCAATGTTTTCACGAAATTTCATTCCCGGAAATCGGTGTGAGTTTTTTCAATGTTTACCTAAAAATTGACCTTTTCACAAAATTTCGTTCTCGGAAATTGGTGCCAGTTTTTTGAAGGTTGATCTTAAAATCGACCATTGGACAATCTAAGAGTGTTTCCAATCCGATATGACCATAAAAGGCATGTGTCAAAGTTTTCAAGAAATTTCGTTCCCAGAAATAGGTGAGATTTTTTCAAGGTTGACCTTATAATCGACCTTTGGACCTTTTAGAGTGTGATAAACACGATATGACCATAAAATGCATGCGTCAATATTTCACGAAATTTAGTTTCCGGAAATCGGTGTTAAAATCGACCTTCGGACCTTTTAGAGTGTGATAAACATGATATGGCCAAAAAAGGTTTGCGTCAATGTTTTCTCGAAATTTCATTCCCGGAAATCGGTGCGATTTTTTTCAAGAATGACAATAAAATCGATTTTTTGACCATCTAAGAGTGTGATAAACATGATATGACCATAAAAGGCATGCGTCAATGTTTTCACAATATTTCGTTCCCGGAAATCGGTGCCAGTTTTTTAAATGTTGACCTTAGAGTCTATCGATGGACCATCTAAGAGTGTGATAAACACAATATGACCATAAAAGGCATGCTTCAAAGTATTCACGAAATTTCGTTCTTTGAAATCGGTCCGAATTTTTTCAAGGATAACCTTAAAATTGACCTTTTGTTTTTTTACTGTGTGATAAACACGATATAACCATCAAAGGCATGCGTCAATGTTTTCACGTAATTTTGTTCCCTGATATCCGTACGAGTTTTTTCAAGTTTGACCTTAAAATCGACTTTTGAACCATTTTGAGTGTGATAAACACGATATGGCCATAAAAGGCATGAGTCAGTGTTTTCACGTAATTTCATTCCCCGAGATCGGTGCGTGTTTTTTGAAGGTTGACCTTAAAATTGATTTTTTAACCATCTATGAATTTGATAAATAAGATATGACTATAAAAAACATGCGTCAAAGTTTTCACAAAATTTCGTTCCCGGAAATCGGTGCGAGTTTTTTCAAGGATGACCTTAAAATTGACCTTTGGACCTTTTAGAGTGTGAGAAACACGGTATGACCTTTGCATTAGCAATATTTCACGAAATTTTGTTCCCGGAAATCGGTGTTAAAATAAAACTTTTTACCACCTTCTAGAGTGTGATAAACATGATATGGCCATAAAAGGTATGCGTCAATGTTTTCTTGAAATTTCATTCACGGAAATCGTTGCGATTTTTTTCAAGATTGACCTTAAAATCGACATTTGGACCCTTTACAGTGTGATAAACACGATATGACCATAAAAGGCATGCGTCAATGTTTTCACGAAATTTCGTTACCAGAAATCATTGCGAGTTTTTTCAAGGTTTACCTTAAAATCGAAATTTGGACCTTTTAGAGTGTGATAAACACGATATGACCATAAAAGGCATGCGTCAATGTTTTCACGAAATTTCAATCCCGGAAATCGGCGTGAGTTTTTTCGAGGTTGACCTTAAAATCGACCTTTAGACCTTTTCGAGTGTTCTAAACACTATATGAATATAAAAGGCATGTGTCAATGTTTTCACGATATTTTGTTCCCAGAAATCGGTGCCAGTTTTTTAAAGGTTGACCTTAAAATATACCATTGGACCATCTAAAAGTGTTATAAATTCGATATTACAATACAAGGCATGTGTCAACGTTTTCAAGAAATTTCATTCCCAGAAATATGTGCAAGTTTTTTTTCAAGGTTGACCTTACAATCGACCTTTGTACCTTTTAGAGTGTGATAAACACGATATGACCATAAAAGGCATACGTCAATATTTCACGAATTTTTGTTTCCAAAAATCAGTATTAAAATCAACCTTTGGACCTTTTAGAGTGTGATAAACATGATATGGCCATAAAAGGTATGCGTCAATGTTTTCTCGGAATTTCATTCACGGAAATCAGTGCAATTTTTTTCAAGATTGACCTTAAAATCAATTTTTTGACCATGTAAGAGTGTGATAAACCCTATTTGCCCATAAAAGACATGCGTCAATGTTTTCACGAAATTTCGTTCTCGGAAATCGATGCATATTTTTTAAATGTTAACCTTAGAATCTACCGTTGGACCATCTGAGAGTGTGATAAACACAATATGACTATGAAAGGCATGCTTCAAAGTTTTCACGAAATTTTGTTCCTGGAAATCGGTGCGAATTTTTTCAAGGATGACCTTAAAATCGACCTTTTTACCTTTTAGTGTGTGATAAACATGATATGACAAACCAAGGCATGCGTTAATGTTTTAACCAAATTTCGTTACCGAAAATCGGTGCTATTTTTTTCAAGGTTAACCTTAAAATCGACCTTTGGACCTTTTATTGTGTGATAAACACGATATGACCATAAAAGGCATGCATCAAAATTTTCCCGAAATTTCGTTCCCGGAAATCGGTGCGAGTTTTTTCAAGGTTGACCTGAAAATCGACCTTTGGACCTTTTAGAGTGTGATAAACAAGACGTGACCATAAAAGGCATGCGTCAATGTTTTCACAAAATTTCGTTCCCGGAAATCAGTGCGAGTTTTTTCAAGGTTGACCTTAAAATCGACCTTTGGAGCTTTTAGAGTGTGATAAACATGATATGACCATAAAAGGCATGAGTCAAAGTATTGACAAAATTTCATTCCCGAAAATCGGTGATAGTTTTTTAAAGGTTGACCTTAAAATCGACCATGGACCTTTTGGAGTTTTTTAAACACGATATAACCATAAAAGGCATTCGTCAAAGTTTCTACGAAATTTCGTTCCCGGAAATCGGTGCGAGTTTTTACAAGGTTGACCTTAAAATCGGCCATTGGAACATCTAAGAGTGTGATAAACACGATATGGCCGTAAAAGGTATGCATCAATATTTTCTCGAAATTTCATTCACGGAAATCGATGCGATTTTTTTTCAAGATTGACCTTAAAATCGATTTTTTCACCTTGTAAAAGTGTGATAAACACGATATGACAATAAAAAGCATGCGTCAATGTTTTCACGAAATTTCGTTCCTGGAAATCGGTGCCAGTTTTTTAAAGGTTGACCTTAGAATCTACCATTGGACTATCTAAGAGTGTGATAAACACGATATGACCATAAAAGGCATGCATCAAAGTTTTCACAAAATTTAGTTCTTGGGAATCGGTGCGAGTTTTTTCAAGGATGACCTTAAAATCGACATTTGGACCTTTTAGTATGTGATAAACACAATATGATCAGCAAAGGCATGCGTCAAAGTTTTCAAAAAATTTCGTTACCGAAAATCGGTGCTATTTTTTTCAAGGTTGACCTTAAAATCAACCTTTGGACCTTTTTGTGTGTGATAAACACGATATGACAACATGCGTTAAAGTTTTCACGAAATTTTATTCTCGAAAATCGGTGCTAGTTGTTTCAAGGTTGACCTTAAAATTGACTTTTGAACTTTTTAGAGTTTGATAAACATGATGTGACCATAAAAGGCATACATCAATGTATTCACGAAATTTCATTCCCGGAAATCGATGCGAGTTTTTTCAAGGTTGACCTTAAAATCAACCTTTGGACCTTTTAGAGTGTGATAAACACGATATGACCATAAAAGGCATGCATCAAAGTATTGACGAAATTTCATTCCCGGAAATCGGTGAGAGTTTTTTCAAGGTTGACCTTAAAATGACCTTTGGACCTTTTAGAGTTTTATAAACACGATATGACCATAAAAGGTATTCCTCAATGTTTCCATGTAATTTCATTCCCGGAAATCGGTGCGAGTTTTTTCAAAGTTGACCTTAAAATCGACCTTTGGACATTTTAGAGTGTTATAAAAACGATATGACCACAAAAGGCATGCATCAATGTTTCCACGAAATTTCGTTCCTTGAAATCGGTGCATGGTTTTTAAATGTAGACCTTGAAATAGACCGTTGGACCATCCAAGAGTGTGATATACACGATATGACAATAAAAGACATGTGTCAAAGTTTTCACGAAATTTCGTTCGTGGAAATCGGTGCGAGTTTTTTCAAAGTTGACCTTCAAATCTACCTTTGGACCATTCTGATTGTGATAAACACGATATGACCATAAAAGGCATGCGTCAATGTTTTCACAAAATTTCATTCCCGGAAATCAGTGTATGTTTTTTCAAGGTTAACCTTAAAATCGACATTTGAACCTTTTGGAGTGTGATAAACACGATATGACCATAAAAAGCATGTGTCAATGTTTTCACGAAAGTTCATTCCCGGAATTCGGTGTGACTTTTTTCAAGGTTGACCATAAAATCGACCTTTAGACCTTTTAGAGTGTGGTAAACACGATATGAATATAAAAGGCATGCTTCAATGTTTTCACAAAATTTCGTTCCCGGAAATCGGTGCCAGTTTTTTAAATGTTGACCTCAAAATCGACCATTGGACCATCTAAGAGTGTTATAAATCCGATATGACCATAAAAGGCATGTGTCAAAGTTTTCAAGAAATTTCGTTCCCAGAAATCGATGCGATTTTTTTCAAGATTGTCCATAAAATCGATTTTTAGACCATCTAAGAGTGTGATAATAACGATATGACCTTAAAAGGCAAGCGTCAATGTTTTCACGAAATTTCGTTCCCGGAAATCGCTGCTAGTTTTTTAAAGGTTTACCTTAGAATCTACCGTTGGACCATCAAAGAGTGTGATAAACACAATATGTCCATAAAAGACAAGCTTCAAAGTATTCACGAAATTTTGTTTCTGGAAATCGGTGCGAGTTTTTTCAAGGATAACCTTAAAATTGACCTTTCGACCATTTAGTATGTGATAAACATGATATGACCATCAAAAGCATGCGTCAATGTTTTCACTAAATTTCGTTACCGAAAATCAGTGCGATTTTTTTAAAGGTTGACCTTGAAATCGACCTTTGTACCTTTTAGAGTGTGATAAACATGATATGACCATAAAAGGCATACGTCAAAGTTTTCAGGAAAATTCGTTCCCGGAAATCGATGCGAGTTTTTTAAAGGTTGACCTTAAAATCGACCGTTGGACCATTTAGAGTGTGATAAACACGATGTGACTATAAAAGGCATGCGTCAATGTTTTCATGAATTTTCGTTCCCGGAAGTCGGTGCGATTTTTTTCAAGGTTGACCTTAAATCCGACCTTTTAGAGTGTGATAAACACGATGTGACCATAAAAGGCATGCGTCAATGTTTTCAAGAAATTTCATTCTCGGAAATCGGTGCGAGTTTTTTAAAGGTTGACCTTAAAATCGACCTTTGGAACTTTTAGAGTGTGATAAACACATTATGACCATAAAAGGCATGCGTCAATGTTTTCACATAATTTCGTTCTCGGATATCGGTGCGAGTTTTTTCAAGGTTGACCTTAAAATCGACCTATGAACCTTTTTGAATGTGATAAACATGATATGGCCAAAAAGGCATGAGTCAATGTTTTCACGTAATTTCGTTCCTCGAAATCGATGCGTGTTTTCTGAAGGTTGACCTTAAAATTGATTTTTATACCATCTAAGAGTGTGATAAACAAGATATGACTATAACAAACATGCGTCAAAGTTTTCACAATATTTCATTCCCGGAAATTGGTGCGAGTTTTTTCAAGGTTGACCTTTAAATCGACCTTTGGACCTTTTAGAGTGTGATAAACACAATATGGCCATAAAAGGCATGCGTCAATATTTCACGAAATTTTGTTCCTGGAAATCGGTGTTAAAATTAACCTTAGGAACATTTAGAGTGTGATAAACACGATATGGACATAAGAGGTATGCGTCAATGTTTTTTCGAAATTTCATTCATAGAAATCGGGATTGACCTTAAAATCGATTTTAAGACCTTCTAAGAGTGTGATAAACACGATATGACCATAAAAGGCATGCGTCAATGTTTAAAAAAATTTCGTTTCTGGAAATCAGTGCCAGTATTTTAAAGGTTGACCTTAGAATCTACCGTTGGACCATCTAAGAGTGTGATAAACACAACATAACAATAAAAGGCATGCTTCAAAGTTTTCACGAAATTTGGTTCCTGGAAATCGGTGCGAGTTTTGTCAAGGATGACCTTGAAATCGATCTTTGGACCTTTTAGTGTGTGATAAACATGATATGACCATCAAAGGCATGCGATAATGTTTTCACGAAATTTCGTTACCGAAAATCGGTGCGATTTTTTTCAAACTTGACCTTAAAATCGACCTTTGGACCTTTTAGAGTGTAATAAACACGATGTGACGATAAAAGTCATGCGTCAATATTTTCACGAAATTTCATTCCCGGAAATCGGTGCGAGTTTTTTAACGGTTGACCTTAAAATCGACCTATGAAACTTTTAGAGTGTGATAAATACGTTATGACCATAAAAGGCATGCGTCAATGTTTTCACATAATTTCGTTCCAGGATATCGGTGCAAGTTTTTTTATGGTTGACCTTAAAATCGACCTACGAACCTTTTTGAATGTGATAAACATGATATGGCCATAAAAGGCATGAGTCAATGTTTTCACGTAATTTCGTTCCCCGAAATCGATGCGTGTTTTTTAAAGGTTGACCTTAAAATTTATTTTTGGACCATCTAAGAGTGTGATAAAACAGATATGACTATAATAAACATGCGTCAAAGTTTTCACAATATTTCGTTCCCGGAAATCGGTGCGAGTTTTTACAAGGGTTACCTTAAAATCGACTTTGGACCTTTTAGAGTGTGATAAACATGATATGACCATAAAAGACATGCGTCAATATTTCACGAAATTTTGTTCCCGAAAATTGGTGTTAAAATCAACCTTTGGACCTTTTAGAGTGTGATAAACACGATATGGACATAAGAGGTATGCGTCAATGTTTTCTCGAAATTTCATTCATAAAAATCGGGGAGATTTTTTTCAAGATTGACCTTAAAATCAATTTTTAGACCTTCTAAGAGTGTGATAAACACAATATGACCATAAAAGGCATGCGTCAATGTTTCAGAAAATTTCATTTCCGGAAATCGGTGCCAGTATTTTAAAGGTTGACCTTAGAATCTACCGTTGGACCATCTAAGAGTGTGATAAACACAACATGACCATAAAAGGCATGCTTCAAATTTTCACGAAATTTGGTTCCTGGAAATCGGTACGAGTTTTTTCAAGGATGACCTTGAAATCGACCTTTGGACGTTTTAGTGTGTGATAAACATGATATGACCATCAAAGGCATGCGTCAATGTTTTCACGAAATTTCGTTACGGAAAATCGGTCCGATTTTTTTCAAGGTTGACCTTAAAATCGAATTTATGACCTTTTTGTGTGTGATAAACACGATATGACCATAAAAGGCATGCGTCAAATTTTTCACGAAATTTCGTTCCCAGAAATCGGTGCGAGTGTTTTCAAGGTTGACCTTAAAATCGACCTTTGGACCTTTTAGGGTATGATAAACACGATATGACCACAGAAGGAATGCATCAATTTTTCCATGAAATTTCATTCCTGGAAATCGGTGTGAGGTTCTTAAACGTAGACCTTAAAATCGACCGTTAGACCATCCAAGAGTGTGATAAACAAGATATAACCATAAAAAGCATGTGTCAATGTTTTCACGAAATTTCATTCCCGGAAATCGGTGTGAGTTTTTTCAAGGTTGACCTTAAAATCGACCATTTGACCTTTTCGAGTATGCTAAACACGATATAAATATAAAAGGCATGCTTCAATGTTTTCATGAAATTTCGTTCCCAGAAATCGGTGCCAGTTTTTTAAATGTTGACCTCAAAATCGATATGACCATAAAAGGCATGTGTTAAAGTTTTCAAGAAATTTCGTTCCCAGAAATAGGTGCGAGTTTTTTCAAGGTTGACCTTAAAATCGACCTTTGGACCTTTTAGAGTGTTATAAACATGATATGACCATAAAGGGCATGTGTCAATATTTCACGAAAATTTATTCTCGGAAATCAGTTTTAAAATCGACCTTTTGACCTTTTAGAGTGTGATAAACACGATATGGCCATAAAAGGTATGCGTCAATGTTTTCTCAAAATTTCATACACGGAAATTGATGCGATTTTTTTCAAGATTGACCATAAAATCGATTTTTGGACCATCTAAGAGTGCGATAATAACGATATAACCATAAAAGCAATGCGTCAATGTTTTCACAAAATTTCGTTCCCGGAAATCGATGCCAGTTTTTTAAAGGTTGACCTTAAAATATACCATTGTACCATCTAAGAGTGTTACAAAAACAATATGACTATAAAAGACAAGTTTCAAAGTATTCACGAAATTTCGTTCCTCGAAATCGGTGCGAGTTTTTTCAAGGATGACCTTAAAATCGACCTTTGGACCTTTTAGTGTGTGATAAACACGATATGACCATCAAAGACATGCGTCAATGTTTTCACTAAATTTCGTTACCGAAAATCGGTGCGATTTTTTTCAAGGTTGACCTTAAAATCGACCTTTGGACCTTTTAGAGTGTGATAAACACAATATGACCATAAAAGGCATGCGTCAAAGTTTTCACGAAATTTCGTTCCCGGAAATCAGTTCGAGTTTTTTCAAGGTTGACCTTAAAATCGACCTTTGGACCATTTAGAGTGTGATAAACACGATGTGACTATAAAAGGCATGCGTCAATGTTTTCACGAAATTTCATTCCTGGAAATCTGTGCGAGTTTTTTCAAGGTTCACCTTAAAATCGACCTTTGGACCTTTTAGAGTGTGATAAACACGATATGACCATAAAAGGCATGCGTTAATGTTTTAACAAAATTTCATTCCCGGAAATCGGTGCAAGTTTTTGAAAGGTTGACCTTAAAATCGACTATTGGACCACCTAAGAGTGTGATAAACACGATATGACCATAAAATGCATGCGTCAAAGTTTTCACTAAAATTCGTTCCCAGAAATCGATGCGTCTTTTTTCAAGGTTGACCTTTAAATCTAACTGATGGCGTGGTGGTGTTTGGAATGATGTTTTTATGGCTGTTCGGTGTGAAAATGGAAGAAGATAGGGTTGTTTTGTGGCTGGTTAAAAGGTTGCACGAAATTATGATGAAGGTATGGAGTAAGGGGTGGTTTAATGGGAAAAAGATGTTGTTTATGATGGTTGTGAATGAGTGTTTAAGGCTAGAAAATCAGATTGGAAAATGTGGCAGAAGATAACACAACGAAAAGTAACAAGTTGAATGTTTTTGGATAACATACAAAACCCAATTAGTTTTTGGAAGCTAACAAAACCCAAATGTATTTAACACATCATTTCACTCAAAACAAAACTGATTTCAATATTCAAATTAGTTGTTCTTTATATAAGGAAACAACTAGAGGTTACAAGCTTAATAATAGCAAATAAAGCCAAATAACTCTCTACATGAAACTGAAATGTAACAGCAACAATTTATTGAAAATAAATCTTAAAAAAAAACTGAAACTAACTTCTCAAAACGTGC
>CATIWQ010658151.1:0-21380 GCA_949673415.1 Euphorbia schlechtendalii
TGTATTTTCATAGGCTTTGCGGAACATAGTGCTGCTTATAGATTTCTTGTGCTTAGAAGTGATGTGTATGAAAGTGATACTATTATTGAGACAAAGAATGCAGAATTCTTTGAGTATGTTTTTCCATTAAAGACTAGAGAATTTTCCATTACTAGTGTAGTTCCAGATGATAACCCGGTTGCACCTATTTTTCAAAATAATTTTGAAAATGAGATTTTGAGGAAAGGCAAGAGAATTAGAAAAGAAAAATCTTTTGGTGATGATTTTTATATGTATTTGATTGAAGATGAACCTGTGACTTTTTCTGAAGCTATTTCATCTTCTGAGTCAAAGTTTTGGAAAGAAGCTATTAAAATTGAATTGATTCTATTTTAAAAAATGGAACTTGGACTTTGGTTGATTTATCTCCGAGCGCGAAACCTATTGGTTGCAAATGGATTTTCAAAAAGAAACATCATCCCGATGGATCTATTGAAAAATTTAAAGCTCGCCTTGTTGCAAAAGGATTTACTCAAAAAGAAAATGTTGATTATTTTGATACTTATGCACCGATGGCGAGAATTTCTTCAATTGGAATTTTAATTGCTTTAGCTTTTATTCACAATCTATTTATTCACCAAATGGATGTTAAAACTGCTTTTCTAAATGGTGATTTAGATGAGGAAATTTACATGGTGCAACCTGAGGGGTGTGTTAAGCCTGGACAAGAGGGAAAAGTATGTAAATTAATAAAGTCTTTGTATGGTTTAAAACAAGCACCTAAACAATGGCATGAGAAATTTGATCAAGTTTTAATTAATGATGGTTTTTCAACTCTTGATGTAGATAAATGTGTATATTCTAAAATGTTTGATAATACATGTGTGATAATATGTCTTTATGTGGATGATATGCTTATCTTTAGTCAGAGTATTGACATTGTCAATAGAGTAAAGATATTTCTATCATCAAAGTTTTATATGAAAGACATGGGAGAGGCTAGTGTGATAATGGGAATGAGAATCATAAGGAAGGATAATGGTATCTTGTTAACTCAAGAGCATTATGTTGAGAAACTTCTCAAGAAGTTTGAATATTATGATGTAAATCATGTGAGTACCCCTTATGATTCCAATATCTCGTTAGTAAAAAATAAAGGTGATCCAGTGGATCAATCCAAGTATGCACAAATTGTTGGTAGTTTGTTGCACTTGATGAATTTCACACGTCCTGACATAGTATATGCTATGTGTAGGTTCAGTAGATATACACATAATCCAAACAATGAACATTGGGCAGCTATATTGAGGCTTATGAAATATTTGAGAGGTACCATGAATTATGGTATTCTATATAGTGGAAACCCCGCTGTACTTGAAGGGTATAGTGATCTTAACTGGATCTCTGATTCAGATGAGACGAAATCCACTAGTGGTTATGTTTTCACTCTTGGTGGTGGAGCAATAACATGGAAGTCAAGTAAGCAAACCATAATAGCAAAGTCTACTATGGAATATGAGTTTGTTGCTTTAGAGTTGACTTGTAATGAGGCTGAGTGGTTGAAAAACTTCTTAGCAGGTGTGCCTTTAGGAATAAAGCCAACACCTTCTGTATATATTCATTGTGATTGTCAAGCGGCAATATCGATATCGAAAAATAAGACCTATAATGGGAAAAATAGACATATACATCTAAGACATGAAGTTGTGAAGCAATTGCTAAGAGATGGAGTAATTTCCATAAATTATATAAGGTCGGAAGTAAATTTGGCAGATCCACTGACCAAACCATTGGGAAAGAAGTTAATATATGTAACATCAGAGGGGATGGGGCTTAAGCCAATCTTAAATTAGTAAAGATGGGAACCCAACTTATGTGATTGGAGATCTCATGAAGTAAGTTCATATGGGTAATAACAAGTCTTTGTTAGTTCTGCTAGCACTATATAAATTTTTGTATATTGCACTTTATACACCACTCATAAGAGCTATGAAATTTATTAAGAATTTTTTTTTAACTCAACCTCTCAAAATATGCAACATAGCACTTTCTCACATCTGGGATTGAGATAATTTTAGTTATTTCAAAAGATAACTACCCCGCACTTTTGCTTTAATCGAAATCTTTTGTTATGGGTTTAGTTAAATGAACTTATTAAATTGTCTGATATACTTTTTTGAGCCCGCACATATATGAGAGAAACGACCTAAAAACCCGTATCTAGTGCAAAAGGCCTGTTTAGTAAATAGTCCATATTAAAGCCCATTTATATGAATGGATCTGTGCGTTCATATGGTATATCATATATTATAATATATATGTTAATATATATTATATTATAATGAATCTGTACACTTTAATTTTGCAGTTTTGTCTTTTAATCTTCATTGACTAAATTTTAAAGGCCATGTTTAATGCTATTAATATTTACGGTTTTGTTTTTCAAATTGAAATTAAAAACTTCTGATTGTATTATTCTTATAACCGTATCTTAATTAGTCTTAAATTTGGCATTTTAATGTCCTTCAACGGTTTGTTTTTTGTTTGCCTATAAAAGCAAGGATTTTGCTCTTTCTCAACACAAAAAAAAAAAAACAAAAACAAAAACAAAAAAAAAAAACAAGCAAAAGCATTTTCTTCTCTTACTCTCTGGATATATTTTCAAACTTTTTATTCCTGTTCCCAAAATATATTTTTGGAAGAGGTTGTTTAATCCTGGAAGGATATACCGAAATCCTTTAAGGAACAGTGTCTTTTTGCATGACTCAGTCTTTCGTTTCATAACAATATCGTTACTTTACCATTTTTTTTTCTTACAATCAGTAGGGTTTAGGCGCTAGGCGTAACCAGGCGATGACCCTTAAAATAGCGCCCAGACAGGGACTTTTAAAACAGTGTAAATAAGACATTTATCATTCCTATATCAACTTTCCTTATGTATATGCTCAGGCCTCCAATTATGATGTACAACGAGCTACACAAGAACAAATCAAAACAACATAAGATATAGTTAAGGGCAGAAGTTGGAAATAAAGTAATATATACACAAAAATAAAGTTTAGTTTCCATAATGTTAATTGAACTATATTGAACATATGACAACCATTGTTAAATTAAATAGGTAATTTGATCTAAGAACACTAGCAAATCTTGAAAAATATACTAATCCCAAACATTTTAAAAACAAAGGGAGTAAATTTAACTGGTAGCTTGAGTTTTTCTAGATTGGGCATAGTATCTCCACTTATTTTAGCATCAACATAATTCACCAGCTTTAGTATACCCACCAAAAGCGTTTACCGACGAGTGTTTAGCATGAAAGTTCAATCCTTTCAGCTTAGTCAACAATTTAAAGAAATAGTTAATGACAGATTTTGGAACATATACACATTAAATA
Source organism: Euphorbia schlechtendalii (assembly GCA_949673415.1). NCBI lineage: Eukaryota > Viridiplantae > Streptophyta > Magnoliopsida > Malpighiales > Euphorbiaceae > Euphorbia > Euphorbia schlechtendalii. The sequence goes on from CATIWQ010658151.1 coordinate 3,377, forward strand.
AAGTTTAGTTTTTCTTCAAAAAAAAAAAAAGTTTAGTTTCCATAATACTGATTGAACTATCTTGAAAATATGACAACTATTGTTAAATTAAATAGGTAATTTGATCTAAGAAAACAAGAGAATCTCGAAAAAATTATTAATCCCAAAATTTTGAAAAACAAAGGGAGTAATTCTAACTAATAACTTAAATTTTTCTAGAGTGGGCTTAGTCTTCACTTTTTTAAGCATCAGCATAGTTCACCTCCACTAGTCTAGATTTAGTATACTTACCAAGAACGTTTACCGGCAAGTTTTTAGCATGAGAGTTCAATCCTTGCAGCTCAGTTAACAATTTAAAGAAATAGTTAGTGAACATTATACCTCACCAAAAATTGATTTTAGCTCAATTCCACAAAAAACACTCAGTAGACCCATCAAATGAGTGTATGAGCAAAATAGACTACCATCAATAGTTGAAAACAACGTACAGTTATATTCAATGGCCGAATCTATAAAAATTTCATTCAAATCTATGAAATGCTGCAACTTATGCTGAAAGGGATCTTTATATTTTGTGTGTTGATGCATTGTTTTCAACCTGACTCTGATGAGTAATGAATAATAAGAGCATGATTAAAGTATGTTAATATGGAGAAATATTACTAGGCGTGTGCATACCACGCATAATACCCAGGCGGGTCATATCCGCCTGATATGAGGAAAGATGCTGCGTTAAGGTTAGGGATGTTCCTGCCTTTCCTAGTGTAAGTGCTTGGTAATCGTCTGTGTGAATCATATCCGCCCCGAATTGAAGAAAAGACCAAGTCTTCCCTTGTCTTAGAATATGGTTCAGGCGGCCACCAAGCTAGGTCGGTTTGGTCACCTGGACCAACCCCGATACCTCGGGAGCAAAGAGTTCAATTAAAACTCTAAGTCTACAAAGAGACCTCCACAATTGGAATTCTCGCATCAGATAAGCTTTATCCTATCAACAAGATAAGGACTCAGTCAAACTAGAACTCTCTTTGATTCACACTTTGGATCAAACTAAGAGACATTCCAAGAATATAAAAGGACTCTTTGGGTCATCACAAGGAGGTACATATTCTAAAAACACAAAAAATTCATTGCCTCCTCTCTTAAATCCGATCTAACTTAAGCATCGGAGAGGCTACGCCGATCACACGGCTAGTCCCCCATAACGATGGGTGTTGTTTTGCAGGAACCTTCTAACAGTAGCTAAGAGGAGCGTCGGAGTCAACTTCAGTTAGCAAGATTAGCGCGTGAAACCACGTTCAGACTAATTTTAACATTGGTGCGGTGAGCGTGTATTAAATTTACTTGCTCAAGCGAGAATCTCAGTTCTCATGAACATTCTATAGTCAGAAAATTTCGATTCTCAGTCATTCTCAAATGGCTCACAACGGAACCAACAAACATCCCCCAACCACAAGGATTACTGTCACGGGAGCGTCACCGCCTAAGGCTGGCGCATGCCCTCAAGGTGATGGACTGGTCAGAGGGGATAACCCACTCCTCCGGTTACAATAAAAGTACAAAATCGCTCCGGAGGAGATGGAGGCATACCGGAAATCAGTCGTCGAGACGTATATCTCCTATGGAGTGATGTATGGCGATTTGAGTAAGGCTGGTTTGGTGATATCCAGGCATGACACAATACCGCCTCGCAATTTGATTGATGATTTTGACACTACTTCACGGGGACATATCTCGCCCCACCTTTACTGCATCACCCAGCCAGCTTTCACGCCCATTGTCCTTCACACGCATCCCCAAATCCCTTCCGCCACATTTTCAGCAACCTCGGAGGCCATGACCTCGCAACCCATGGGACAGAACTCAATCGGACAGACAGCTCAATTATCATTACTTCAAGGGTTGATATCTTCCATGAAGGATTTTCAGATTCCGCCTAGGGACATAGGGCCAAAACTAGCCGCCATTCAAGTGTTAGGGACGGGCAAGCAGCCTGAACCCATCCTGGAAGCTAGAAAACTAAAGTGGGCTGCCGAGCCGGAAAGTGAAGAAGATGACGACCCAGAGTTTGAAAAGAAAGCCAAGAAGGTTTTTGCGAAATTGGCTGTCCCTTATCAGGAGGCAACATCAAGAACCAAGTTTTCACCATTCAAGAAAAACATCCTTGCTCAGACATTTCCCAGGCTCGTCTACATACCCATTTTCGATAAATATACGGGGAAAAGATTATCTAAATTATCATGCGGCTGACTTCAAGAATCGAATGAAAATGGCGGGAGCCACTGAGGCATACATCTGTCGCTACTTTTCAGCCACATTGGGTGGACTAGCAACCAGATGGTTCACTTCACTGGCCCCTAATTCCATAGAAAGCTAGGATAAACTTAGTGATGAGTTTTGCAAGCATTTTCAAGGCTCTACCCTAGTCGAATTGGTAATAAGGAGTCTCTACGAAGTCATGCAAGGATTAGAAGAAAGCCTATGTGAGTATTACAATTGTTTCAATGAAGCCTATCTGGAAGTACGGGATTTAGAGTTCAGCATCGCTAAGGAAGCCATGCTAAAAGGTACGCGAAGCGGAGATCTGAGGAATGCAATCCTCACCAGACACCCCAAAAGCTTACAACAGATGCTCGGCATGGCCAAAGACTTAATCCCAGCAGATGAGATAAAAAACTGAAGGAGAGAAGGATGGGGCAGAGAAACAAAGAAAGAGGACATACCAAGGTTTGAGGACAGAAGGTGAAAAGGTCGAGGCGGATCTGGGTGAGGTGAATATTTGGATAGAGAAGAAGACCGCCCTAGGCTGAACACATCCTTGAGCCAGATACTAGTGGCTATCAAAAAGACCCCAAAATGGAAAAACATTCGTTTCCCAAAAATCTCGGACGGAGTCTCCTTAGGGTGAGATTTGAACAAGTATTGTGAATACCATAGAGCCAAAGGTCATTACACGGATGATTGTAGATCATTAGTTGATATAGTACACGAGCTGATCAAAGCTGGGAAACTTAGCCACTTTGCGAAAGGAATCACTAGAAGACATGAGAGAAAAGAAGGAAGTGAAGAGGAGAGAGAAGAGGATGTGAATAAAAAGTCTAGCGGCACAAAAGGGGTTATCATGGTAATTTCAGGCGATCCAGAGTTCGAGTCACCTAAAAAGAAAGCCAGAGGTTCATCTGGAAAAAAGCACAATGTTGAAAGCAAGGCAGAAATCCTGAAGCCATTCAGAAAAAATTCATTAGTGGAAAAGCAACACATTGACCCAATCTTGGTGGAAGTGATGATAGAAAACTTTACAGTCAGAAGAATCCTTTTGGATATGGGTAGCTTGGTGAATATCGTCACCAAAATCGTTGTGGAAAAGTTGGGGGTGCATCACTCCCTAATTCAGGCGGGATGCTCGCCACTCATTGGGATAAATGGCCAACCCATACAATCACTGGGCGAGGTAACGTTAGAAGTCGAAATGGGGAGCCTCAAACACAAATTCCGCGGGAAAGTGGAGTTCACGATCGTTGACATTTCAGTGGGATTCAACATCATATTGGGCGGCCTTTCCAAACTGAGACCCAGATGCTCATCTCCCCGATGGATTTGAGATTTCACATACCAACCACCAAAGGAATTGCGATTATAATAGGCAACCCTCAAGTGGCTCAAGAGGCATACCTGGCCTCACTACATAGAGAATCACTCCTGGTGGAAGAAGAGTTTGAGACAGCCGGTTGGAAAAAATTAAAGCGGTCGAGGAACTTGAAGAACTCAAAGTCGGCCCGGAACGCTCACTTAAAATTGGGAAGAACCTTTGCAATGATGCAAAGGCAGAAATAATATGCGCCCTTACTGACCAGCAACATGTCTTCTCATGGTCATCTGAAGACATAGTAGGCGTCAAACCTGAAGTCATGCAGCACAAGCTAAACTTAAACCCAAACGCTGAGTCGGTGTTTCAAAAGAAAAGAAAGCATGCGCCAGAAAGGCAACGAGCCATTGAAGAGGAAGTGAGCAAACTTTTGAAAGCTGGACACATTAGAGAAATCCAATATCCTAGCTGGTTATCCAATGTTGTGTTGGTAAAGAAACCAAGTGGAGCCCACAGAATGTGTGTGGACTTCACTGATGTGAACAAAGCCACTCCGAAAGATGCCTACCCGCTCCCGAGCATGGATCAGTTGGCGAACGCAATGGCAGGCTACGCTATCTACTCGTTGTTAAACGCTAAATGTGGGTATAACCAAATACCCATGCACCCCGTCGACTAGGAGAAAACGACCTTTATAACCTACAAAGGCACCTACTGCTACACAGTAATGCCTTTTTGTTTGAAAAACGGGGGAGCAACCTATCAAAGGTTGATTAATGAAATGTTCTGAGAACAGATAGGCAACTCAGAGGAAGTGTATGTGGACGATATGATAATTAAAAGCAAGAGTGAGGCAGAACATGCAGAAGATATCAGGAAAGTCTTCAGGATATTGTAGGAATACCGCCTGAAACTAAACCAGGATAAGTGCACCTCTAGTGTGAAAGGAGGCAAATTTTTAGGGTTCATTTCAACGAGGAATTGAGGAGAACCTAGAAAAAATTGAGGCGATTCTAAAAATGGAACCGCCTTGAAACTTGAATGAGGTTCAACGATTGAATGGCAGAATCAATGCTTTGGGAAGATTCATATCCTTTTCAGCCAAAAGGTGTATGCCCTTCAACAAGGCCATGAAAAAAGATAAAGATTTTAAATGGGACTAGCCCTGCCAAGAGGCATTCGAAGAATTAAAAAGATTTCTAGGAAAACCACCACTACTCAGCACACCCCAGCCGGAAGAAGCACTTTACATAAACTTAGCGACCACTAACGAGAAGGTAGAAATAGTACTGGTTCGCGAAGAAGGGCAAGATTAATTCCCAATATATTATACCAGCAAGTCATTAAGAAATGAAGAACTCAGATACCCGCAGATCGAGAAACTTGCCCTGGCCTTGATTTTTGCCTCCACTCGACTAGGGCCATACTTTCAAGCCCACAAAATTATAGTAAGGACCAACTTCCCATTGAAAAAAGTTCTTCAATGAGCGGAAACATCGGGGAGGCTGGCCGAGTGGGCTATCAGACTGGGAGAGCATGATATAAGATTTGAAGGCAGGAGTGCTATGAAAGCACAAGTTCTGGCAGACTTTATCATGGAATTTGTAGGGCTTGAGTCCGGCAAAGAAATTAAAATGAGGAATGGGAAATCTTCATAGATGGAGCATCCTCTCATGAAGGGGTAGGAATCAGCGTGTACATTCGTGGTCCCGGAAAAATCAGATTTTCCTACGCCGCCAAACTAGCCTTTCCCGCAACAAACAACGCGGTAGAATATGAAGCGATCATTAAAGGGCTAGAGTTAGCCCGAGAAATAGCGCTAGATCGATTATTACTCAAGAGCGACTCAAGGTTAGTCGCGAACCAGGTCAATCAGAACTTCGAGATAAAAGACATTGAGATGGCTAAGTATCTCTGCAAGGTAAGAAATCTTATTGAGATATTAGAGTTAAAAGGAATCGCCTAGAAAATTGAGCATATCCCAAGGAAGGAAAATGAGAAGGCGGATGAACTAGCTAAGGTGGTTTCCAGTCAAGAAGAATGGAAAAACCTCACTTGTCCATATGAAGTAATTGCCCATCCAAACAATGAAACAGACGCTAGCTTGTTGGTAGAGCAGCAGGACCTCAGATGGATGAAGTCCATCTGTGAATATCTCACCATGAATCGATTGCCAGATGACAAGATGAAGGCTACTAAAACTGTGAGGAAAGCCATGCGGTTCTCCTTGCTAAATGGAGAACTTTCTAGAAAGTCACATTCCAATGCTTGGAAAAAATGCATAACAGCTCAAGAAGGAGCCAAGATCCTGCAAGAGCTCCATGAGGGAGACTGCGGTTCCATCAGGCGGCCACAACATTGGTCAGAAGGGCAAGTCTCGTAGGCTTCTATTGGGAATCTATGAACTTGGACGAGAAGAACTACGTCAAGTCCTGCCACCAATGCCAAATTCATGGGCAAAAATCCCACGTCCCTCATGCAATTTAACGCCCCCTTTTTACCGCCTGGCCGTTTGCAACATGGGGGTTCGACATTGCAGGACCCCTCCCCAAAGCCATCAGCCAAAGAAAATGGATCCTAGTGGTTATTGACCATTTCACCAAATGGGTCGAGGTGGTTGCTTTAAGTAGTATCACACCCGATCGGGTTCTGGACTTCATAAAAAAGAACATTATAATGTGATTCGGGGTGCCACACCGAATTATCTCTGACAACGGCACCCAATTCACGTCTAGAAAATTCCAGGATTTCTGCAAGGAATTAAGGATTGAAACCCATTTCAGTTCAGTAGCACACCCACAAACTAACGGCCAAACTGAAATCACAAACAAGACACTCAGCCAAGGAATAAAGAAAAGGGTGATGGAAAGAAAGAGAGTCTGGCCGGATGAGCTAATAAATGTGCTATGGGCATATCAAACAACCCCATGCACATCCACAGGGGAAACGCCATTCTCAATGGTCTACGGGGTTGAGGCGGTCCTACCCATTGAGATTAGTCCACCATCCGACCGAGTGTCTTACTACACAGAGAAAGAAAAATGATATCAACATGAGATACCACCTCGAAGATCTACAAGAAAAATGAGAGAGGGCGTGCATCCTTATGGCCACCTACAAAGCTAGGATCTCCAAGTATCGTAATAAGAAAGTCAGAGAAATCCACCTCCAAAAAGGCGACATGGTCCTCAAGGATGCAACCACCTCATAAGCGTGGGAAGGAAAAGGCAAACTGGGGGTGAATTGGGAAGGCCCCTACAAAGTCTCACAAGTCATTGGAACAGCAACTACAAGCTACAAAGTATTGAAGGGAAGGAGGTTCCAAGAACCTGGAACATAGCATAACTCAGGCCATACTACGTGGCTAACAACTCTTAAAGGGAGCCAGGCGGCCGTACTCTTTTCCTTTTAGGGACTTTTTCCCAATGGGTTTTATCCCTAAAAGCTTTTAACAAGGCGGCGCACCCTAGAAGAGATAGATAATCGGATGAGTAGAATTCCCGGATGTATTTTTAATTATTTAGTTTAATAAAAGTGGTTAGTTTCAAAAGTGCACATTTAAGTTCTTATCATACTTTGAAATTACACAATCAATGAAAGAAAGTGTAAAAATATAATTGAGGCAGCACAAAAGCATAAGACCTAGAGCATTACTGAGGTAGCTCGAAAGCATAAGACCTAAAGCATCAAGGCGACTAAAAGGCATAAAACCTAAAGCATTACTAAGGCAGCTCAAAAGCATAAGACCTGAAGCATCATCAAGGTGGCTAAAAGGCATAAGACCTAAAGCATTACTCATGCAGCTAAAATGCATAAGACCTAAAATACCATCAGGGCAGCTAAAATGCATAAGACCTAAAATACCGTTAAGATAACTAAAAGGCATAAGACCTAAAAAAATATTTAAGGCAGCTAAAAGATTAAGACATAAAAATTGTCGAGATAATGCGAAAGCATAAAGGCAAACGTATGAAGATCATATGAGACAAACGAGGTGGTATGATAAAAGATTCGAAACAAAAGATATTATAGATGGCCAAAAAATGGCTAAAATATTCTTACAAGAAAGTAAAACACAAATAAAGAGAAAAATCAAGCTTGGCCACCTCCCTGGGGAGCAGCTGAGGAAGAAACCCCATCTTCTTTCTCAGCCTCGCGCTCCTTCGACCCCTCGATAGCTGTTTCTTCCTCATCCGGCTCATTGGGGTATTTGATCCCCGCCATTACATAGTCAGGGAGATCAGAATAGCGGGGCCTTGCACTCCTCAAACACTCGCCGGCAGAATTCGCACCCATCCAAAGCCATGTTGAGCATCCCCTAGCCATACTCAGCCACGATTTTAGGAATTTTCACCTCGTAATTTGAGATGGTCTTCCGTAAATCATCCCTAGCCAGGGTCACCTCCTTCACCCTGTTAAGAGCATCTTCGATGGCCTTGTTATACTCCCCCAATTAGCGTGCCAACTCAAAGTTTACCTCCTTAGCCAAGACCTTTTCCACCTCAAGCTCAGAAACACGCGCCAAGGCCTTTTCCAACTCTTGCTTTGTCAGCTCATGGGTCCGTTCCAACCGGCCAACATCCCGACTCCTTCTAACCATGTCGGCAGCCCAAGATGTCAGCTGAAATACAAATGCGTTAGTAAAACTATCATGCAAGCAAGAAAAAGAACAAGCTAGACCTCAAAGATAAACCTCTGTAGTCATCATGAACATCGCCTTGGACGTTTGCAGAAAAGTTTAGGAAGCTAACTCATCCATTTCATAAGGCAACGGTAGAATGGTCCTCAAGACACTCTGAATGGATCCAGTGTAAATTGAGGAATTACCATCGCCCGGGAGGGTCAATAAATCCACCTGGATCGTTTTAGAGTTAATCACCCTCGAAGATTGGGCGGGAGCCTCCAAGTTGACCTCCTAAGCCTAAAAATAGCAAAAACAAGCTGAATAAAATAAAGCAAGGAAAATAAGGAAAAGATGGAGAAATGATCATTACCGGCTGGAGAGGAATTCCTTCATCAGCAAGAGGAGGCAGCTCCACCACAACCTCATGCTCAATCTCAGCATCTTGAGCTTTGTGTTTCCTCCTCTTTTTGGATGGATCTCCCCCACGGATGCCTGGAACTGCATTATCTGAATTTTTTATCAACTCTGGATCCTCACGCTCATTTAGAGATTTGCGACTCTTGGATCGCCTGGCTCCGATTTGCGTAAGTTCACTAGCCGATGGATATTTAAACATTGAAAAGAAAGAAAAGGAAAATATTTAGTTACCTGAAAAAACTTTGGGCCCAGGATGGTAAATGGGTTCTGGCTGGTCAGGCTCTATGATCCTAATGTTCTTGGCCATAGCCCAACTGATATTCTGACCCACACCCCTTGCTTGAGGGACCTAAAAGCTTCTACCCTAGGATCTGAGCAGGCAGAGTTATGGGCCATGTCAGGCGACAGATTCCACTCAGTAGGAAACCAAGGATAGCGGTCTTCCTGCTTGATGAAAATATAGTAATGGTTGAACTGCTTCACCGAGTCCACTTTGTTGGTAAATTTGTAAAATCTGCCCCGATGGGCAAAGTGATAATGATATTCACTCGCGGTCTTCCTCAGAGACGCGATCCGCCAAAAGAAAGTGGCATCAAATTGCATCTCTAAGCCGGTACAAATAAGGTAATGGCCCACTAGGTTGATCCAGGCGTTGGGATACAATTGAGCAGGGCTGAGGCGGAACTCCCTCAAAGTCTCACTAATGCCTTCAGGAAGAGGGTAGACGAAGCCTGACCATATCTGATCCATATAAATTCTAAAATACCCCTCAAGCGGGCGAGTGATCCGCTGAGTCTTGGAGGGGAGCAAGATTTTACACTCTTTAAGCCAAGGAAAAATGTCAATTTCAAACTGCAAATCCACCTGGTCTTGAATAGACTCAATCAGATCGACTCAAGGCATCCCATTCACTATCTCCCTAGCTTTCCTCTTCCCCTTAGATAACTTAGAGGGCCAGGTAGCCACATGCCTTTTCATCCTTTTCACATGAGCTGAAACTCCAACCGTTGATCCAGGCGGCGCTGCTGAGTCCAACCCATCTCTTCATCCAATTTGGCCCAAGAGGAGGTAGATGAAGATTGGGAGCTTGAGGTGGATCTGCCGCTTGAAGCGCGGTCACTATCCGACTCGGACATGGCTTCCATTGTTTTGGGGACCCTAAATTGTGAGACACAATCAGTATAATCTATGTCCAATGACTTGTAATACTTCGAGTTCATCTCAGCTAAATCTCTATTGAATTGATTACTAGTAGTAGAGGCCAAGTCGATCATTGTCATCTATTAAAACCCTAGCCAGTCAAAAAGTATCCTAAAGAATCTAAACTAAGACCCAGGCAGCACAAACAACTTTCAAATTATCTATGTTAATTAGAGAGATCTAAGTGGTAAAATGAAGAGACAAACAACAAATGTATCAGATATGTGGGAAAGTTCAGATCCAACAAGCTATCATATGATTCTAGAAAAATATCCTACATGTGATTCTTCTACTGCAATTCTACGTATTAAAGGATTTTAGGAAGAGAGAGTATACCGATAGGGAAATCCAATGGCCTATAAATTCAAAAATGCATAATTTTGGAAAATCATGAACCCTAATTTCTAAAAAATCAAAGGCAAAATTCCTTCTTCCTAACAAACCCAACCAATTCAGCAAAGGAAAATCAAAGAAGCAATTGTTCAACAAACAAATTATGGGAAAACATTTTCTGAAAGTCAAAGCAAAGCAAACGAAGGAAATGAAACGCAGGGCAAACAAACAAAGAAGATGAAAAGAAAGAAGGGAAAACAGCAGGTTACTTGTGAAGAAGAAGAAGTTGATTAGGAAAAAGAGGTAGCAAATAGCAGGATTCAACGGAGAAAACTTTGGGATTGTCGGAGAACAGAATGAGTTTAAGAAGAAGTAAAATGGAGGAAAGAGAAGGGGAAGCCCTTAAATAGAGGATGAGGGGACATTTGAAAAGACATCTCTTCCCTGCTAGACACTTGTCTTATTCTCAGCCCCACGTTTGAAATTTGAACTTTTCAGTTCCGCGCTTAAACACTTGTGACCACATGGCAGATCCTAAAGCGTGCCCTAGACGCTTCTCTCAAGCACGTGATAGCGTTGCCGCATAGAATAGGCTGATTCAGAATAAAGCTCCTAAAGAAGCTCTCGTATACTTGTGGGGGGACTTCTGTTAACATGGAGAAATATTATTAGGCGTGTGCATACCACGCAGAATACTCAGGCGGGTCATATTCACCTGATATGAGAAAAGACGCTGCGTTAAGGCTAGGGATGTTCCTGCCGTTCCCAGTATAAGTGCTTAGTAATCGTCTGGACTGATCATATCCGCCCCGAATTGAAGAAAAGACAAAGTCTTCCCTTGTCTCAGAATATGGTTCAGGCGATCATCAAGCCTAGTCAGTTTGGTCGCCTGGACCAACCCCAACGCCTCGGGAGTAAAGAGTTCAATTAAAACTCTAAGTCTACAAAGAGACCTCCACAATTAGAATTCTCACATCAGATAAGCTTTATCCTATCAATAAGATAAGGACCCAGTCAAACTAGAACTCTCTTTGATTCACACTTTGGATCAAACTAAGAGACGTTCTAAGAATATAAAATGACCCTTTGGGTCATCACGAGAAGATACGTATTCTAAAAACACAAAAAACTCCCTGCCTCATCTCTTAAATCCGATCTAACTTAAGCATCAGAGAGGTTACGCCGGTCACACGGCTAGTCCCCCATAGCGACGACTGTTGTTTTGCAGGAACCTTCAGACAGCAGCTAAGAGGAGCGTCGGAGTCATCTTCAGTTAGCAAGATTAGCACGTGGAACCACGTTCAGACTAATTTAACAAAGTAGTAGTTGATAGCATAGTTAAATATGGCTAGACGCGTGTCTACCACACAAAAATCATCCCTTATCCCGCTTAAAGGATAGGTCCAGGCGGGATTAGAATTCAATTCCACAATTCTAACAATGCCATACCAATCAAAGTGATTCATTTGATTTCAAAATCCGCTCTTTCTTTTATAAAAAAAATTGGCCTCGCCTCTTGTTCTTTAATCGGTACTGTTTTTGGGTATGATCGAATCTTACATGTTCTTACATTATTTCCTTGCAAACTCTTTCAACACTGTCATCTCTAGAAGTAAGACGTCTTTTGTTTGGCATGGACCATGTAAGCTTGATTTCTTGTAGAAAAGGTGAGAGTTGGAAATAGGTCTCATCTTCAAGATATGCTGGCATCCATTATTTAAAGCCATTTTGGCAATCTAATGTTACACTACAGATTTTTTTTGGAAGAAGCATTTACTGCTTTAGATGACCCTGAGACGAGATATAGCTTTGTTTGAGCTACTGTATCATTTTCCTTGTGAAGGTTCATATATAGGAATATACGCATACCTATTTCATTTATTCTTGAAGTTAATTTTTCTTCATCATATTTAAAAGACAGTTTTGTATCATGATATGTTCTTTTATATATAGTTTTTTCTGTGTAAACATTGACAACTTGTATATTTTACCCTACCTTATTATCACAATACATGGCATTGGTCATACTAAATACTGAGCAAGATTGCAAGTAAATTGAAGTTTATAATTTTACACGGATTTTGGGATGCACATAGGTGCACTTATAATTGAATTCATTAGCATGAAGATATTATAGCAACCATGTTGAGGTAATTTTATTAAGATAACATATAATTATCAGCTTGCATTTCCATTATTACATCCATGGCAACTGAAGGGGAAAGTTAAGTCAGTGTTAGTGTTTTATTTTGCCGGTATAATAAATTTGTGGCTATCCCGTATAGTTAGCATAATTTGCAGTACAAAATCTTATATAGCTAATAAGACTGTTTGAAACAAGGCAATTTCAAACCAAAATGGCCTAACAATCAAACTCTTGCTTCTCGTGGAAGAAAAGGCAAACCGCCGTACAATCATCCACTTTGGAAGTTGGAAACTTCTTCTTCCACGAGGCGTTAGCCGCCTCGATCACCGACTTGGCCGCTGCCCGCTCATCATCGGCTCTCCACACTATCGATGCAACTTGGTCATTCGTAAGCACATCCCACACCTGAAAATCCCGAAAAAAAAAGGTCAAACATTTGATATTACTTGTTTCTTGTTTTGTAGATGAAATATATTGTCTGGGGCTTACCCCGTCGGATGCCAGCACAATGAACTGGTCGCTGGATGTTATATGGTGATAGGAGATATGTGGTAAAGCGATGATTCCGTGGTTTTTGAGGAGGAAGTCCCCGAAAGCTCGAGACATGGCCAAGCCTGGATAATCTTCATGGGGTAACCACACTCTTTGAATATGTGGTTCTTCTTTTAGTGAATGAACTCTCCCACTACACTTCCTTATTCTGTCTGCTTCACCTATAAATAATCACATAGTATACACTTACTTCTTTAATCCTTAATCACATAGATAATCCTGTTACATGAGAAAGTAAATATTCCCTCATTTTTTTACTTGTCCTTTTCCATGTTTCACATTTTTTATTAAAACAATTAATATGAGTATGTATTAATCAACCCTTGATGTCTTAAAACCTGCGCATTTAATACTAGACCTGTTCTTTGGGCAGAACGTGTTGGGCTTGGCGGGTTTTTTACAAAGTTTGTTAACCTTAGCCCGTAGTTTAGAACTTCGGGCTTGGGCCGGGTTAACAATATAATTCCCTAGCCCGGCCTAAGCCCATGAATATTTTTTTTTGTTATAAATTTCTTTATTAAATTAATAGAAAAATTTTAAAAAAAAGTCAAATCATGTTTAAATTTTAAATATTTTTTTTTAGGAAAGGTTTAAATTTTAAATATAATTGCATTGTTTACTTAAAATCTTTAATACTTTAGTAACATTTATTGTAATCAAGTATAAAAATTTAATAGGATAAAATATAAAATCTTAAATTTAATGTATAAATATATAATAAATAAATAAAATTATTCATAGAGACGGGCTTGGGTATTTATTTAAAAATCAAGCCCGACCAATAAATCTTTGAATTTTGACGGGCTCGGGCTCGAATCGGACTTTTTAAAAAAATGAGTGTCCAAACCCGACCCGCAAACAAGTCTATTTGATACTGTGGAAATTAAAGAGTAAATGGAATTTTAAAATAAATTACAATTTTGGATTTTCAGGGGGAGCAGTCTTACTTGGTAGACTAGGCTTAAGATCTGTCGTTAATTGCAAAGCCATGATTCCATTTTCACTTTTTGTGCCCAAAATTGCCCTTGAATCTCCAAGATTAGCTATTACAAGATCCTCACCCTGTTTAGTTTTTCAAAAGAATAACATAGCTTTAGTGCCAAGAAACCGAAAAAAAAACCACGAAATCGAATCCTATTGATTGACTTTATTACCTGTCTTACAACAACAACTGCTGTAGTTCCACTGCAAGAGAAGTCCAAATTCTCTCTTAGCTTAACTTCTTTGTCCATCACTTTAAAAGCACTTAAACAAGCCTCTTCCCATATCTTAGCTTTCTTGCTTCCTTCAAAATGAATATCAACTTCATCTTTTTCGTCTTCCATTGGTTTAATCTTAGCCAATGCATTCTTCTGAGTTAATAACAGTGAAGGCAATCTGTTCCGTACTATCTTGCTCACTATATGACCATTTTTTCCATGCCCATCAAAAACTCCACATAATGCTCCATCATCCCCTCCATATCCCTTCAAAAAAGAAAAAAAAAATCAGAAAAGATGGAAAATTTAATTAAATCACTAAAAAATTATAAGCATAACTAACCAGATAAACAATGGCGGAATCTTGGTTTAGGCCTTTGCTTCCTTGTTCGGAGTAAAGAGAAGCAAGCTTTTCAATTCCATTAGAGTGAAAATATGATTCTTTCAAGTAAAGAATATTATCAAAGCTATTTTCTTCAGCTTGGTGTATCTCTGAAGATGCAGAGGATATGCAGATTCCCATTTTCAAGTTTATTATTAAACTCCAACCAGAGATGAATGAATTGAATTATAACTCCTTAATCAAGTATTTAAGGACCCCGGAATGTCAAAAGTGCGCATGTTAGCAAAGTTAAATAATTGTATTTAATGTATTGGGAGTGGCTCCCAGTGACCTGAAAGCACAACCTGGGGGGTTCAATAATTCATTTGTTTATTAATTGTTGGTATGTTATTATTTTATAGATTAGCCCAAGATTCATTTAAAGAGCCAGTCTTATTGACTTTCCTTGTAGATTCTAATTAAAAAAATACTATAGGATAGGAGCCCCACTTCACATCTATTAAGCAAAATTTATAAAGTCATCTTGATCCTTTCAAAAGTTTGTTTTTGCAACTTGACCAAATTGGTGGTCTTTTTATCGGGAAAATAGAGTAGAATTAGATTCGCTGCTATTTGGAATCTGTAAAAAATTGGACAATTTCATCAAAGGATGTAAGTAAAAACTGATCATTAAGAAGTAAAATTAGTGCTCCTCTATTAAATATTGTCATTTTAACTAATTCACAGTTTTTGAGATAGCAACTAACCGAATGAGATGATTTACTAGTTTACCGTTTCATAAATATCCTATTTAATTTCCAAGACTTTATTAATATGTCAATAAAAACAATTTGACATATAGTCTTCTCTTGTTATTGGAGATTAGAATATAATTATTTGAAAGTTGAACAAATTAACAGGTGTACGAATGGAAAAATTAGAAAAAAAATATCTTGGAAATATAAAATGACAATAAAAAAGAGACAACGAAATCCTTCTAAAACGATAATATTTATTAGATGGAGGGAATATTATTATCTGCTGTCTCAGCTGTCGAGTGGTATCTGTAAAAATCTCAACTGTCAAGTGGTATCTGTGAAAGCACTAGCTTAAATTGCCTGCTTCCTTGGATATAAACATGAACAAAATAAAGATTGATTTACAAGTGTGATAATTATGTCTGTAAGAAGTTATTACAAAAGTCGTTTCAACATTTGAAATTCTAGTACAACAATTTAAAGTACGAGGAGCACGGTTTTTCTAATTGTCTTTTATATTTGTTTTATTAGACATATTTTATTTTCTACTTATCAGAAGAAAACTAACAACTAATATCATGTCTTCTGTTGTCTCCTCTGAGAGTAAATGGGTGCGTATGTTAAAGCATTTATGAAGATCAAATTATAAGATTCACAAATGACCTTCAAAATGACAGTATGATTAAGAATTTAAAATACATAATTAAGATGACTTATCAATAACTAGTTACAAGTTGACTTGTAAAGTTTTAAGAAGGTAGTTATTGAACATTGGTGGTTCCTATTCCTGAAGTTGTGGATTTATATAATTTCGTTGAGACATTCTGGCATTGTCCAACTTTCTTATATAAATAATCTTTAATCATAAAAGAAGTGGAGATTTAGGAAATTGGAAGTATAATTATTACAATTAGAATTAAGGAGGAAGGTGGCTTAATAGTAACCACAAATTTAGACAATTCTAATTATTTTACTTAAATAATAGCTGTAGTCTTTAGCCTTGCATGAAAGGACAACTGCAGTGAAATTTTTGCTTTAAAATTCTCTTAGACTTGGTAAAAAGTACATGTAGTCATTAGTAACTTTTCTCATTAGTTTAAGATAATTTATGATTGCAAGAAAGTTTTTTCTTGATTCTGTTCAGAAATTGATTCTAGTTATTACTGGTTTGTTTAAAAGCCTTATTTTAAAGGAATTCAATTTATATAAAATTTGTAAATCATTCATGAATTGAATTTCACAAGGGTAGCAACCATGCCATATAATAGCAAATCAAACTTCCAATTTTGTATAAATATTTTGCTTTATTTTATAGTATTGTGAATCTCTTAATTTTTAGGCTATGTTCTTGTCAATTTATTCAACGATCAATTCAGTTCAGCTTAGTTTTACTTTAGTTTCAATTCAGTTAAGTTTCAGTTCAGTTCATTTTCTCTTGAGTTTTAATTTCAACTTAGTTTCAGTTCATATATTATTGTAAATATTATTAAAGTAATAATAAATATATATATTATTAGAATGAGAAAAGGAAATAAAAATATTAATCATAAATAAAATAAATAGTAAAAAATAAAAATTATTTAAGAATATTATTAATAATATGTTAAAATTTGATTGCTTATTATTGTTAATAACGAATAACTTTGTTTGATTACAAATAAATAGATAAAATAAATCATTTATAAAATATTAAAAAACATACTCAAGAAATATTAAAATATTAAATTCCTGGTTAGGTAAATTTTTCTAATTCAATATTCGTCCCTGTCATCAATTTCACTATCCTCATCGACATATTGGATATTGATTTGCTTCATCTTCCAAATTTGTTTTACAATAGAATTCTGCACTACGTTCAATAATTTTTTCATTATGTAGTCTTTTTAATTAAAATACATTTATCCCAAAATAATATTACAAATTGTGGTTTTTGTTAATAGTAAAAAAGAACCCAACAGAATATCATAATAAAATTTAATGAAACAAAAATGTAATATTATAAAGTTACAAGGTAATATTGTTATTATTGATATAAATAATTGAGGTATGAAGGAGGAGACTTATTTGAACTTAAAGATAGTCATGGGCCTTCTGATCTTCTAGCGATGTTTTGCGCTATTACTATTTTGGAAGCTGCTCACACTTAACTGTTCTAACAGTTATGGACCATGCAAGGTTGCTTTGTTAAGGTAATCTTGGTGGTCACAGAGGGTTTAACTTATTATTATTGATATAAATAATTATTATTTAATTAAGTTTTGATTTTCAATTTCTGAATAATAAATTTTAGTTCAGTTTCAGTATTTTCAGTTGTCGTTGAAAAGAGGAAAACCTTAATAGTTTAGACTAATTTTCATACAAACACTTTTCCCAGAGTGAAATTCGGAAATGAAATATTCCTTACAGATATTGATGTTTAATGCCTTTATTATATAAGTTCATTCTTAATTTTTAAAAGCGAAAATCAAATCCGTTTCAATTTATAATTATGGTACAACAAATATTAGCAATGGATACAAATCTATTTTTGTTTTTGTAATTTCTTATATATTGCTAAGTTTTCTTTATTTTTATTTTAAAAAGTCGTTGACCATAAGTATATTATACTTAAATTGTATTTTTTATATATCGGATCCCTTTTCTTCATTAACGATGAATGAAAAAACAATAAAAATCCACATCTATAAATTATTTTAAGCTACCTTCGTATTTCTGATTTGATAATCGAATCATCTTTATCCTTGCTTTTAAAATGCCATTCACATAAAATAATGAGCAGTTCAATAATTGCAGCTCAAAACTTAGATAGAGTGCAGACAAATAATTAATTTTGCAATAAATAAGATAGGGAGTGTTGAAATTATGGAATTCCACCCCAACAATTGTCTACT
>CATIWQ010658259.1:0-24031 GCA_949673415.1 Euphorbia schlechtendalii
ATCATGACTATTTTTTACTTGCTAATTCATACTTTCCCAAGCATATCGAAGCCCTTTAATTTGCTTAAATGATCTCTTTTCTTCTTTACACAGCATACCCACTATAGTGAATGAGGGTGTTGCTTAGTTCCTCAGCAGAAATATTTCAAAATGTTTCTTTTGGGAGTAAGCAAAAGCTCACATGGCGTCCCAAAATATTAAAAATTCAAGTGTGCCAAAGTGTTATATTAGTTATATATCATTGTTACACTTGTGTTATACAACTATTATACTAGTTTATATCATTGATCTCATTTATACTTAGAAAATGATATAAAATTGCTAGAAGATAGATCTTATACTAGTTTATATCAGTGTTATACATATTTTATACCAATTTCAATCAGTTTTATTCATATTTTTTACCAGTTTAAACTAGTATAACCATTGTTATATTAGTTCAATATCAATTTTATGACAATGTTATTCTAGTGTCATTCTAAAGAAATTCGATATAATGAATATAATATTAAAATGCAAACTCGTATAATATGCATAATACCACCAGGAAAACATCATGTATAAAGAAAATTGATATTATACCAAAATGTAAACTCGTATAATATGATTTATATAACTTGAAAAAAAATCACTATTATACCAAAATGTAAACTCATCTACTATGAATAATGTAACTTGGAAAAAATCACGTACAAAGAAATCTGTTATGATAAACAATATACCAAAATGCACACTAGTATAATATGTTTTATTCCAATCAATTCATGTTTTACTTGTGTTATACAAAATATAAAATTGGTATAATAGATGTCATACCAAAGCTAAGTAACAACAAAACCATCAAAGAGCTTACAATATAAAAATTAAACCGGTATGATACATATTATACCAAATATGAAAAAGGTATAAATTCTATTATAGTTTAGCTAAATAACAACAAAACCAATACAAGAACAAATTATACCAAACATAAAAATATGTATATAGTCTATTATACAAAAGCAAAATTACAACAAAATCATCACAACAACAAAATAAATAGGTATAATACAGATTTTACCAGATATATAAAAAATATAAAGTTTTTCATATCAGATAAAGCTGTCCAAAGCTGCCCATTACAATTGCTTATGTTCCCATAAAATGTTCTTGTCATTCTCTCTACTGGTCTCATCAGATTCTTTCTTGCTTTTGCACTTGATATTGCTGCCAACAATCTCAAACATTTCAATTAAAATTATTCAGTTAATTGAGATTATAAGAGAGTTAACTAATTAAGTATACATACCTCCTAAATCAGGGATATATCTGGCCATGAGACTGGCAACCCTTTCACACTGTCGTTTCTATACACAAGTTTGCGTTGAGCTCCAAATGCTATTCTATTATACTAGATGTTTCAACATGACACATATGTCGCACATAAATAAATCATATGCATGATCATAAAATAATAGAATGACATTAATGAATACATTGTTACCAATACTTTTTTAGAATCAAAAGTTTACCTTCCCACTGAACTTCTTCTCAAGATCGAAACAAGAAATAGATGGTTCTTCATGCATGCCTTCCTCAATCTAAATAGAACATGAATAACAATAGCTTTGTGATTTATAGGATAAGTCGAAACTTCAAAGAATCAAGGATGTATATAAAAGTTATATCTAATCGAAACTCTAAATAAACAAAGACAAATCAAAATTAGAAAAACTCATAATCAATTCAATTCACACACTATATTATGCATTAGCATCCATAATTTAATTCTCTGATACAAAATCTCACTGAGTCATTTCATCGAACACCTTACATGCATATTCTAAAAGCTCCACGATTTCCATACGTACACAAAATCCAGATAAAAAATTGAACAAAACATACTCAACTGCGAGATTCAACACCTAAAAGAATTATGGAGAAACCGAAATCACAAGAAATTAAGTCGAATCGTAACTTACGGACTAAGTTTATAAAATTTGAAATCGAAAAAAGCTAGATGAAGGATGACGACAATTGGAAATGGTAGAACAACAACGAGAAATAAAGTAACGGTGAGAAAGCAAAAGGCTAAGATCGGCTAGAGAGAGTAAGATATGATAGTTTTGTGAGTTGAAGATGAGAGCTCAAAAGGAGTAAGAAGAAAGGAATGTTCTACTTATCTAAATAACGTAAAAGTACAATATCAAAATTGTAAAAAGACAAACTTACTAATTAATGTTGTTTTAGTTATTTCTTTAAATAAATCTAATTATAGTGTATTCTTTACAATTCCCCTTTGGAAAATTTGAAACTAGATATCCATCTAGGTTGAGATATGGAAAATTAAATTTTCTTTTCAAATATATGCAAATCAAAAGAAAAATTTCCACCTAAGAGACCTTTAGAAATTATAATTTCATTCATAACTACTAGACAAAGACATTGTTCATAAATTAAATTATTAGAAGCTTTCATCCCTTATAATTATCATTTACATGAATAATTTTATTGATCGTTGAGCTGAATAAAAACATATATTATTACCCATTGGATGTAGCTTAATTAGTTTACCCCTCAAAGTAAAGGTGGGATATTATGAGTTTGATACCTAAAATCTTTAAAAATTATGATATTTATTTTTTTTTTATTTATAAATTAGGGATTGATGATTATGAATTTATTGATATATGAATTGATTATTTTATGCATAGGGATATTAGAGAGAGTAATTGATTGATTTCCTCTAAGTTGACTCAACTATTGTAATTAAATAACTTTAGCTGATTGAATCGACTTTATCCTAAAGTAATAATACATGTTGAATTTAATTGAAAGTTATGAAATAAGTTTAGTTGAATTTATCGCTTCATTTTACATGGATTAAAAAAGAAATATGTTTACCCATATAGGCTTAGAAGAAACACAAAAATGAAAGGCAATGTCCTTTCTCAAGTTAATATTGAATCCGACTAACAAGTGTTTATTTTGGTGACCGACAATGTGCTCTACAGCTATTCTAATTTTGGCCAAATTGATGATGATTGTAGGGATAGTTCATTGCGAATTCCAACTTTTTCTTTCAATCACTAGTTATTTAGTTATAGCAGTTGATTTTGTAATATTCAACGCAATGTTTTGTGGAAGCTTATTCCGCTCCAATCTATTCAAGAACATAGTTCAACATCATATTTTCCCAAAACAAAATAAATGTATAAAAAGCACTAACTAAAGGGGTATACAATAGATAGTAATCCTCGCAATTATAAGTAGCATGCTAACATTATAATATTGTGGAAAATTAAAAAGACAATAACAAAGAAATGAGTAAATACAAATAGTAAGATTAAAGAAAGGGACAACATCAATGATCAAAGTCACAATGTCCGCAGCATCCATCATCTCTGCAACTATATAATATCAAAGCACTCAGACTGAATTCTTTCTATAGGTTAAGTCCTTATCTTATGAAAGCTCAGTAAACCAACCAATCAAATAATTCTATCTCATTTTTACTTGTTCTAGTTGCTCAGGGAGGGTGGTGCTGGTGGGACCAGTGCCCCACCGGCCGGACTTGTTTCAGTCTGTATATGACAAAGTACTATTTTTGAGATGGTTACACTAATGTGAATAGAATAAAAAAACCGTACAGAAATAGGCATATATAATCAAGTTTAATTAAGGCCATATACTGTTTAGGTTGAATTAAGGTGGAAAACATTCATTCCCACTTAGTTAAAAACTGATAGTAAATGCACGTGAATACACAATAATTTGTCATGCACAAGTGGGTCCTTAAGACAGCCCTTCCTCTTTTGTTTTGTTGCCTAACTCCAACTCCCAAGAATCTCCCCCCCCCCCCCCCACTTGTTTTTCTTCTTTCTTTTCTTCATTTTCATCAACAATGGCGGAAACCAAACACTCCCATCTTCTGCTTCTGTTATCTCTTCTTGTCTTTCTTCTTACAGTCATTACTGATGTCCAGTGTTTTGTACACAACAAGAAACCTCTCAACCTCCGACAATTTCAGTGGACACACAACAACATTATCAACTCTAGTTCAACTGGTTGTCTTTCCCAGAATTCAAGTGAGTCAAGCTTGTGTTTACTTGTTTTTCATTTGCTTCTCTATTTATTTTAATCTCCTTGAATATTGGGATCCGTTATTACATTTATTCATTACTCCACTTTTACTTTACTTTTGCTTTTTCATTTTTGTACTTCACTTCCTTTCAATTTGACTGCTTTAATTACGTCATTAATCACCATTCTTAATCAATCTATTTGTTGTGATGATGTGTTACAGTTAATTAACAGTTAACGGATTTGTTTATGCCTGGATTCAGGATGGGAGAAAGGTGCAGTTGTATTAGAAATGAAGCACCGAGATTCGTGTTCGAAACATACAACTAACTGGAACAAGAAGCAACAGAAAACCCTAATTCTCGATAATCTTCATGTTCGCTCTCTACAATCTAAAATCAAAAGAATTAGTTCCGGAAACAAATTCGGTTCTTTAGATGCCGAAATCCCCTTAGTTTCGGGAGTAAGACTCGAGACATTAAACTACATAGTTACAGTCAAAATAGGCATTCGAAATCTGACAGTGATTGTCGATACTGGAAGCGATTTAACATGGGTTCAATGCCAGCCCTGTAGGCAATGTTACAACCAAAAGGATCCTATTTTCAACCCTTCGATTTCGCCTTCTTACCAGGCTGTTTTATGCAATTCAACAACTTGCAAATCTCTCCTATACGCTACTGGAAATTCAGGCGATTGTGGGACTAACCCTCCGACATGTAACTATGTTGTTACCTACGGGGACGGTTCTTATACTCGAGGCGAGTTAGGAACTGAGCAGCTTAGTTTCGGGAATACTCCTGTGAAGAATTTCATTTTCGGCTGTGGTAGGAACAATAAAGGTCTATTTGGAGGGGCTTCGGGTCTTATGGGACTAGGAAAGAGCGATCTGTCATTAATTACGCAAACTTCCGGAATATTTGGGGGCGTTTTTTCGTATTGTTTACCAAATACAGCTGCCGATGCTTCTGGTTCGTTAGTTCTCGGAGGTAATTCTTCGGTTTTCAAGAATAGCACCCCAGTTTCTTATACAAGAATGGTTTCAAATCCTCAGCTTCCAACCTTCTACTTTCTTAATCTCACTGGGATTAGTATCGGTGGGGTGGCTTTGGAAAGTTCGGGATTTGGGCAAGGCGGGATTTTGATCGATTCAGGCACTGTAATTACCAGGCTTCCTCCTTCACTTTACAGAACAGTGAAAGCGGAGTTTCTGAAACAATTTTCTGGGTATCCTCCGGCACAGCCTTTTTCGATATTGGACACTTGTTTTGACCTTAGTGGATACCAAGAAGTTGACATTCCTACAATAGGTTTGCATTTTGAAGGAGAAACTAATATGAATGTAGATGTGATGGGGATTTTCTATTTCGTGAACACCGATGCGTCCCAGGTTTGTCTTGCTCTTGCAAGCCTCTCGTTTGAAGACGAGATTCCTATACTAGCAAATTATCAGCAGAGGAACCAAAGGGTAATATATGATACTAAAGCATCCATGCTAGGATTTGCGGAAGAAGCCTGCAGTTTTTATTGATTATGAAATTGTTAAATGTGGTTTGTGAATATATTTCTTGCGATGTCTTGCTGATTTATTTTTTCGGCTGGTAACGGTATGTTATATATAATCCTGTAATTTTCCTGATTACATATCGAAATATTGGGTTAATTGCCATTTCTTAACAGTCTTTCTGTTATAATCACGTAATATGTTCTGAAGCCTATCAGACAAGCACAGAGAAATCAATTGTTCCATTTTTAATTTCAAGATCAGTTGGACAAGACAAAGCACAGGTATTCAACTGTATTCAAGCCAAAATAAAGGCCATACATATCATTACAGAGTTAGAAGCTAAATATTATAGGGAAAATAAAAGTAGTATATTTGCATTCTAAAATTCCAAATATAAGCATAAATTGGCCTTCTAGAAAATATCCTGTTGGCTCTATTTTATTGCTTTTACAATATCCAAACATACCTCTACTTCCCACCAGAAATATTCAAGGGATATGCACAAAATTGTCTTATGCTCAGATTGAAAGATATATCTAGCATTGCATGTTGTTGAGCTAGCCTATTTGCTTGCTAGTTTCAACCCTATGTTGCATCGTTTTCAACCCATAAAATTACCCCTTTTGAGCAACTAGCCTAGAGATGCTGCTCTTCTCAAGTGACAAACAATGGCCAAAGCGTATGATGAGTATATAGTAGTCAAGCAAAAACTAGCTATATCCTAGGTGTTGTTTTTCTTTTACTCAACCAAAGAAGTGTCAACTAGGGATTGCATTTCAATGTTTTCAGTGTCAAGCATATTGTCACCTTTTTTGGTCTTCAACATCTCTGCCGGAAGAATTGTCGAGTTGGGATCACTTCTGGGTATCAAAAACAGCAGGCCAATAGGAACCATTCTCAGAATACTACGAATCAGAATGGCGATCCAAAGGTTGTCGAATTGTGTTCGTGTTACGTTCAAGATGTGGAGAGTGAAACTCCCTGCCCAAGTGGACAAAAGCAGACCGACATGATCGATTGACATGAGCAGAGCAAAAAAAGTGCCCTCTATCCCAGCGGGGCACAGCTTCGAACTAAGAACAAGAAGCGGCATCCATTTGATGCGCCCGATCATTTTATGGATGGCTTCATCGATCACCACGAAGAAAAAATCGGGTATTCCGATTTGCAAGTTGATGCGCAAGACAAGTACCAAGTCCAGCAATCCTGATGCAGCAAACAGCAACTGTGCCCAGAAAAGTATATCTCGAAAAGGATGGTTCTTTAACATACTTTGGTAGATAAGGACACCCGAGAGGGACCCAAGTGCGCCCACAGAAAATATGGAACCTACAACCTCCTGCGTAAAAACGAAAATCGAGGCATATCTATTTTAAAATAAAAAGGTTTATATTTTTGTAAAAATCATATAAAATTAAAAAAAAAATTCCAAAAATTACTCGTATAATTTTTTAATAATAATGTTAAATTATTCGAATGTTGAATTGTTTAAAATATTTAAAGTAACACCACTATTCTGAAACCGGGGGAAACATGTGAAAAGCGAAGATTCGAACCCCCAGTAAGGACAAATAATAAAGAACATGTAATAAAAAAGGTACCTTAGAGAAAGATGGACCTCCCTTGGCATCAGTATACCAATAGAACATTCCTTCATGAATATGCAAGCTCACTGCAAGGGATATGAACATGTACAAACATGGCCTCCATACATCGTGACATTTTAGAGCTGTCCACATAGCCTTACCAGCATCCATAAACTTCTCATTTACCTAATTTAAAAGCTTCGTGTGAACGTAAAGAAAGATAAAGGATACTTTTTTCAAAAAAACAAATGGTTTTCCAGATGAAACTCAAGTCCCACCTCCATGCTTTGCATCTAGAGGTAGGTGTGGCCAGTAAACCATTGTTCAGCAATTTGATATAAATTAAGTCAAATAAAAGGAACTTACTCCTTTATATGAATATTTATGTCCGTGTGGTTCTCTAAGCATCATTCCAACCAAGATGACTAGACCAGCTGGTATGCCGAGCAGCCCAAAAACACCCTGCCAGGTTATAGAAGCAGTTTTAACAGGTCAGATTTGCGAAATAAAGTACTTATAAATAGGATTTATCATTTATGATACACATCAAACAAGATTAATTTATCACACATCTTACTGCAAAATGAACTTGAATACAATCGAAGCTTCCAGCTCCCTCTTTGAACAATTTGAGGAAGTCTGAAAAACGTTAACATTTAATAGCCAATTCAGCCTTCCGTTTTTTTGAGTTTGTTTGCTCTATGGATCATTGAAGTTTTTCTAGTGGCCTTTTACTTTTATTGTACGCCTAACATCACCGGCTCCTTCAACTTATCCTATTTTGGTAACTTTCCCTGTGAACTTTAAAAAAGTACCCGAAGCCCTATTAACTTTCAATGAGTGCACCAATTTGCCCCTGAACGTCATGTGCCAGCTTCTGGTTGATTTGACTTATCAAAGATATTATTCTATTGGTTTTTCTCTTTCCAACCAGAAGCTGACACGTGGCGTTCAGGGATATTCTGGTGCACTTTTTCCATGTTAAGGGGGCTACAAAGACCTCTTCAAAGTTCAGGGGGTCATTACGCAAAATTAGATAAGTTGAGTGAGCTAATAATGCACTATGCCATAATTTTATCATTTACTACATGAAGAT
This sequence comes from Euphorbia schlechtendalii, assembly GCA_949673415.1. NCBI lineage: Eukaryota > Viridiplantae > Streptophyta > Magnoliopsida > Malpighiales > Euphorbiaceae > Euphorbia > Euphorbia schlechtendalii. Next base: position 8,252 of record CATIWQ010658259.1, read on the forward strand.
TATATGATTTTGCACCTTTGAACACTATTAATATTAATTCTTTATCTAATATTATAACTGCTAATTTTTCAGAAGTACCAGCCAACCAATTAGTTTCGTATTCTCATCTTAATTTTATTTTATTCCAAGTAATTACCAGGCACTGCCACAACAATACATGAAAACTAGCATGCTTTCTCTCAACTTGCTATTACCGCAAATAAATTGAAACCAGTAAATATAACGCTGATAAATAGCTTCAGTCAGATATTAGGTGTATGTAACATGAAACCATAAAGCATCAGGGTGTAATTCATTTGTCCTGTTGACCAGATTTAGTTCAAAACAGCTATTATTAAGAAAATGTTGTGATATTCTATGTACAAGTCTAACAAACATATTCATATATAACTTCTATTCAATATCCTTTATGGCTATATGTCTTCAGACTGTAAACAACCCGCACATTTGATTCTGTCCTACCAGTCTTGAACTTAAGCGAAGCAAACAAATTTACATGACCAATGAGCAGACAGGTGTCACAGGTCTATTTCATAGGCTCAACACAACGGGCAATAAGAAGTGGATATTAACAGGAGTAAAAACGCAAAGAAAAAGCTAACCTTAGGACCTATAAAGTGAACCAAAAAGCCACTGATTGTGAACCCAACAAGTGCACCGATGGAAGAGCTTATGCCACAAAGGCTCTGCATATCTCCAGCTAGAGAAGGATGACTTATGCTGTTATGTGTCACACACGCATCAATAGTTACATCTGCTATAGCTATACCAGCACTTCCTGCCATTAGAGATACCACAGCGAAAGCAAGTTGCAAGTTCTTTTCAAGTGATAGCAAAAGCATTGCAGTCAGGCTAAGTAAACCTGCAATAAATGAGGTGGAACCACATAAAACTACTGTTTTTTCACTATATATCACTTGTTTTGTTTCAATAATCCTTGATTAACAGAAGCAGAATATTAAAGCATCATCCTGAACATGTACATGCGAATGGGACCATATATTTGAAGTTGCTAAATTGTTGGTCAGGGATAATATTTATTTTCTTTCTCTTCTTTTGTTTTTCTTGAGACTTATGAATGTCATGGAGAGTAATTGTAGAAACTTACGAAAAGGAAGACTGGTTTTTTGTAGAAGAGTATTGTTTGATTTTTGTTTTCTGCTTCTTTCTTGATGTATATTAATTTAAAGAAAAAACACTTCTTCACAAAAGAGTCTTCCTTTTGTAAGTTTCTACATATTTTACTCTCTACATGACATACATTAATCTCAAGAAAATCAAAGAAGAGAAAGAAAAGGAAGAAATATTATACCTGACAAACACGAAAGAAACTTTGTTTCAGCAACTTCATACTAATTTGCTACTTACCAAGAATGATAGATGTTATGTACCATTTATTTATTTTTCTCTATTCCCAGTTCCATTTCTAGTGTAACAGAAGAAAAATAAGCTAGAAACTCAAAATTTACACTTCAGATTTCACATGAAACAATAGAATAATATATGCATGAAGTTGGCATGCTTAACTAGTCCTTTTACTAGTAGCAGCAACGTGCATGATATTAATGCAATAGTTTTAGGCATTCAACTACAATTTCTTAATAAACTAAAGTGAGTAGCCTACAATATTCTACTTCATTTAATCATAGCCTACAATATTCTACTTCATTTGATCGTAGCCTCAACATTTGCTAAAACCCTAACACAATACCCTAACTCAACAACTAAAACAATTGCCTAATTCACAAATCACAATCCCAACAAAAGCCAAAGCATTTCATCCACCATATCATTCAAAGTAACGCTTGAAATTGCATGTTCTGTTCACATGAAATCAAAAGGCAGTTAATGGAGTTCCTGCATTTGACCACAAAGCACACACTAAAGATTTAGACCACAATTGACATTCTATCTCATTCCATCATGAATATCAAACTAAAGTCAACGGTAGTGGTTCCGGAGCTTAAAATCAGATAATTAAAGTAAGGCACCAAAAAATTAAATGAAATAGAAGAGAAATGAACCTGCAAAAACGAAATAAGGGCGCCTGTGGTAGCCAAGAACAGGAAGAGTATCAGTAAGAAGACCCCAAAGAGGCTTGACAATCCAAGGGATCTGAAGCAACCCAAAATAGAGCTGAGATTCAGACGGCTGCAATTTCTGCTCATCCTTCATATAATATTGAGTGCTAACTTTACTCAACCCCGTCCCAAGCCCCTGGCTGATTCCGTACACGATCACAACTCCCAATACGAAGCTCCATTGAAGCTCTTCGCCCAACATTTTGAACCACTGCACCGGCCTTGATAGCAATTCCATGAACTTAACTCCCTTACTTGGCCGTCTTTCTATCGGAGATTCCTCCATGGCTTTTGATTTGGGTATAATCGGAACTCGGAGGAAAAATCGATTCAAGGAAGGGGATTGGTAGCCATTTTAGGTTGGAAATGCAAATGGGAGAGGAAGGGGGAGAAATTGCAGAGTTGGATCCAAATTTGAATACAAAAACAAGTAAACGTATGATGTTGACTGACCGCCCAATCTAAAGTCTAAACAAATCAAGTCTTTCCTCTTTCCCATGTTTCGTTGCATCTATCTTTCAACAATTGATTTACTTATTTAAAGTTAAATTGCGCATAGTTAAGATGAATGGTTAGTTTTAACCGTAGTTATTTGGAGAGTGCACAATTTCAAGTTAAGATAATTTTCCTCGAATATGATTATTTAAAATTCATTCTATTTTAACAAATATTTTAGTTATAGTGGTTGAAAATTAATATAGATAACTAAATTCTATATCAACTATTAAAACTAGATGAATTGTTAAAATCGATTAAATTTACAAATGTATCGCCTATCAAATTTAGAGAATATTTATTACTTTATTTATTTAATGTTGCATACTCATTTTATCTGATAACCTGTTATTCATAATTTATTGCATGTTAACATTGTTGTTACAAATCTCAACAATATTGGAGTTCTCACAACAAAAGGAAGAAGATCATTTACTTTCGATATAGACAAATAGATGTGCAATATTTAGCACAAGAATGAGAATGATTGTGTCATGGATACTCGACATTTCAAATACGGGAGATGACGAGGATTTTTTCTACCTTGCTTTGTGAAAAAAACGAAGCATAACTAATTGTCTTCAACAATGATCTCATGATACAATGGAATTATGTTGTAATACACAACCTTTTTACGTGGATAAATGTAATTTTATTCAATCATGTATATTGATAGAGTCTAAATTTATGCATACCAAAATTCATATTGATTATCGTTCATTCCATCAAGAATCTAAATACTTTGTAAATTTCCCTTTGTAACATAGTTAAAAATGATAGTTTGTCAAAGTTAGTTACAAATAAAAGTTAAAAAAAATTCAAATTATTTAATTTTGATTTCTCTTTGTCTAATATTCTTTGCATTTTTAGTCAAATATCTATTAATAATATTCATTTGAAGGTATAAAGTTTAAAGAATGGGTAATTTACATACGTATCAATCTTTGTCAAAATAATTCAATGTGTATAATCATTATTCAATACTGCTCCAATCTTATTCAGTTAAACCATGTTTATGTTTTGAATGGAGTGTTTTTTCTAGAAAAAAGTAGCTCCATATATTTAATAATGGAATATAAATGCAGATACATAATGACACAAAAGAAGTATCATACAGCTATAATGCATCCTTGTTCCAAAAAAATTTCTGACACTTCAATTTTCAACTCATATTTCCCCTCTCCTAATACATCAACACCTCCTAAAATTGGTTTAGAAAATTGGATATCACCCTCAACTTTCAAAAAAATCAGTTACCCCCTTTTAATTTAGTAAAAATGACTAATTACCCCCTTAACTTGACAAAAATGCATAAGTTAGCCCCTTCAACGCCATGTGTCAGAATCTGGTTGGTTTGACTTTTCAAAGATGTCATTTTTCTGATTTTTCTCTCTAACCAGAAATTGACACATGACATTGAGGGGGCAAACTGGTGCATTTTTACCAAGTTAAGAGGGGTAATTAATCATTTTTGCCAAGTTGAGGGGGTAATTGGTCCTTTTGAAAGTTGAAGGTGACATTTGGTTTTCTGAGCCAACTTTAGGGGGGTGTCAATGCATTTAGCCATTTAAAAATAATATATCATTTTACTCCTTAAAACGTTGTTGGGGGATACTTATATATATCTGAAGTCGTGACGAACATTTTCAGATTCAAACTTATTTGATGGTTTTGTTAAAAATTTTGATCGAATAAAATCAGAGAATCAAGAGTTTAGAATAAAAATCTACTATAAATATTCTGAACCGTACCAAATTCTTAAGTTTTTCTTGCCAATGCAAGGTTATATACTCCCAAGAAATATACAGACAACCATCCAAAAATAATTGATTTTGCCTTTTTGTCCAATGACAGTTAATCACTGCAGATAACCGTCAATATATGATTGTAGTATTGAAAAATATACGATGTGTCAAGATTGTGACTAGTTGTCACGATTGTGAATTCAAAATCCAGACTTTCTGTTTCTCAAGTGAATACGAATCACGGGCGCAAGCCAAAATCGCAAACGCAACACAGGTTGGATCCAAAAAATTAAAAATTAAAATTTTTTCTATTCGAGCTAACCTGGTAGCTTGATCCTAGCGCTATCACTTAGACCTTGCCAAGGGTTGCCGCCCCCGGACCCTGTTCCTGGGAGCAATTCCCCCGAACCCCCAAAATCCAGATATCGTGATGGAACCCGAACAAGCGTACACTCCGCACTCTCCGACTTGTTCAATGAATTGTTACGATCACATGGTCAACTAGTTTATCCAATTACACTAAAATATTAACAAATGTCACATGTCAGTATTGAAGAGAAAAAAATTTTAAAAAATCACATTTTCGAAACTACCTAGAAGCTCACACATGACGTTCAAGGAGCTAAATTGTGCACTTCTTGAAAGTTGAGGGAGTTACGAGACATTTTGAAAATTTAGGGGCAGCAAATTTTTTGGAAAAATTTGGATACCTATAGATGCATTAAGTCAATGATTTATGAACATGTCAATAAAACGTAACCAGACCCTTGAACTTTGTAAATTTTATCGGATGTCAACTTCAACTTTTTAAAGTTTCAATTAGCCCCCTGAACTTGGCAAACTTGACAAAATTACACAAATTTACCCCATTAAAGTCATGTGTCAACTTCTAGTTGAAAAAAAAAATCACAAAAATGAATCTTAAAATATTCAAATTAACCAGAATTTAACACTTGACGTTAAAGAAGCAAAGCAATATACTTTTTCAAGTTCAAGTGATTAATTAGATTTTTTAAAAAATTTAGAGTGAGACGAAAGTTGTAAAGATTAGGGGTATTTAATGTACACATCAATCCATATAAAAAGCGCCTCACCAGTCACCAACAATACATAAAGATAATAATGTAAATTAATGTTACAATTATTACCTTTTGTTATAGTTCCGACATTTACAATGGGCTGGACGTTTATTTTTAGACTGGTTTCTTAAGGTGAAAATTTGCATTTCATCAGTAGCTTAGAAACAGTTATTTTTTCCATTTAATCAATGATTAGTTAGAGGAGAGAGAAGAGTTGTAATAGCTATTTAGTAGTTGAGAGTGAAAGGGAATGTATGCTATTTTCTGTTGTTGACACTTAATGAATATAATCTTTCTTCTTCTCTAAATTTCTTCCATTCTCATCCTCTTTTTGTTGATTTTGATGACTGTCACCGTTTAACAGTAACACCTGGTATCAAAGCACTTTTCTGACACCTGCTCTCCCGCTCCGGTAAGATGACTAAATAGAGTTTACAAAGAGATTACGAAGAAGGTATCTTCCTGAAATGTGCTGAGATGATTGATGCATCTTACCTCAAGTTCATAGAAAGGATGGAAGCTTCACAATCCAGGTTCATGGAAGAGATAAAAAAATGCTAATTTTGGAAGAAAAACACAATGAACCTAATTCTCTTTCTTCATCCTTCCAAAAATCCAGCTACCTTGATAAGGTGGAGATTGGGAAAGAGGAGAACCAGTATCAGTTAAAAACAAGGTTTACTAAGGTGGAATTTCCAAGGTTTAATGGTACTGATTTAGATGGGTGGATATTTCGTTGTCACCGCTTCTTTCAAATCGACAATACTCCAGCAAAAGCTAAGGTGAAATTAGCTTCACTCCACCTAAGTGTGAAAGGGCCTTGTAGTGGTTCCAATCGTATGTTAAAGCAAGGGGAAGCAGAGAAGACCCCTTGTGGGAAGAATTTGAGGTTGCGGCCAATGTTACGTTTAGAAATCACATTTACGATAATCCCATGGCTAATCCTAAGAGATTTACTCAGACTGGTACCTTGTTGGATTATATCGAAGCATTTGAAGTTTGTGCTTATAAGACCACCTTATCTAAGAAAATGTCTTGGATTGCTTCATCAGTGGGTTGAAAGATGAGCTCGGCTATACCATTCTGATGTAGAGCCCAAAAACTCTGCAACAGGCTTATGCTTTGCGAGAATGTAGGATGCGTACCTCTCCTCCATTAGTCAACATCTAAGTAATTCTAAGGTTCTAAATCCAAAGCCACTTCTGCAGTTACCAGGATCTAGTTTAGGCCAAGGAAAACAGTCTCCACCAGCTGGCAAGGGAATCAATATTGCTCTTGTGACAGCTTTTAGGGGTAATCAACCCCAACTTTTACCTAGGCCTGCACCCCACCAAGGTAAAATTAGAAGGCTAACCGCTATAAAAATAGCTAAGAAGAGAGCAAAGAACCCCTACTTTTGGTGTGATGAGAAGTACCTGCCAAGGCATCAGTGTCCCAAGAAGTTTTTACACTCTATCATAGTTCAAGAATGTGAAGATAATTTTGGTAAAATAGAGGAGGAAGCTGTAACTGCGTGTGAGGAGGAGGAAGTACCCTTAATTTCACTCCATGCGATCCAGGGATGGGCGAGCCACATTTATTCAACAATGAGATTGGAGGGACACTATAAGAAGTGCAAGCTCTGCATGCTAGTGGATTTGGGTAACACTTATAATATCTTGGACTTGGCCCTTGCAAGGCAACTTGGTTTTAAGGTTTTACCTCTTAAGCAACATTTAACTATTACTTTAGCTAGTGGTCAAGTCATTAATTATTGGTACAAGTGTGATGGGTTAATATGGGAGGTACAGGGCGGTGAATTTATAGCAGATTTTTTTGTTATGCCTATAAGGGGTTGTGAGATGGTTTTGGGAATACAGTGGTTATGCACTCTTGAAAACATTAAGTGGAATTTCCAAGAACTAACCATGAAATTTGAGTCAGATGAGTTTAAGTATAAATTAAAAAGGCTGTGATAGGAACAATGTTCAGCTGATTTCGAACCATGGGTTGAGTAAGCTGCTGTCTAAGGGGTATGAAGGATACTTGGCACATATTTCAGTAGTACACTGTAACCAAGACCCTACAAAGTATGTGCCTAAGAAATTGCAGCCATTGTTGACTAAGTTTGAGTCTATATTTGCAAAAATTACTAAGCTCTCTCCCACTAGACCTTAGGATCATAAGATTCCCTTAGTACTAGGGGCAATTCCCCCAAACATTAGACCTTATAAACATAATATATTTTAGAAGGACGCAATCGAGAAAATGGTTAAGGAAATGTTGGATGCAGGAACAATAAGGCATAGTGTGAGTCCTTACTCATCCCTTGTGGTTTTGGTTAAAAAGAAGGACAACACTTGGAGGATGTGTATTAATTATAGGGATTTAAACCACAAAACCATTAAGGATAGGTATCTTATACCAATTATAGAGGAATTATTTGATGAATTATATGGGGCTAGGCTGTTTACTAAGATTGACTTGACCTCAGGGTATTGGTAGATTAGGATGTTTGAGCCAGATATACACAAAAAAACTTTTAGAACCCATGAAGGGTACTATGAATTTGAGGTCATGCCCTTTGGACTTACAAATGCACCCTCCACCTTCTAAAATCTGATGAATGAAATTTTCAAACCTGATCTAAGGAGGTTCATTTTGGTATTTTTTGATGATATTCTGGTATACAGTAAGGATATGGATGAGCATGAGGTACACTTGAGGTAGGTTTTTGAGAAGTTAGAAGGGAACCAATTATTGGTAAAAAAAGAGCAAATGTGTTTTCGGAGTAGCTAGAGTGGATTATCTAGGTCATGTGATTCAGGTAGGAGGAGTCATTATTAATCCCAAGAAGGTAAGAATTGTTCTAGAGTGGCCCTTGCCTAAGACATTGAAGCAACTAAGAGGGTTCCTAGGACTGGTAGGATATTATAGAAGGTTTATTCAAAGATATGGGGTGCAAAGTAAACCTTTGACTGACATACTCAAGAAGGAAAATTTTATATGGACTAAGAAGGGACATGAGGTTTTTGAAAAACTTAAAGGAGCCCTTACTTCTACCCCAGTGTTAGCTTTATCAGATCCTAATAAAACATATGTTGTGGAGACTAATGCTTGTGATCTTGGAATGGGGGCAGTTTTAATGCAAGAAGGTCATCCCATAGCATTCATCAATAAAGCATTGTCTACTAAGCATCAACAATTGTCGGTGTATGAGAAAGAGCTCCTAGCTATTTTGTTGGCAGTAAAGAAATGGCACCACTACTTATACACCAAAAGGTTCCTAATTAAAATGGACCATAGGAGTTTGAAATAATTGTTGGAATAGAGAATTACCAACTCTCTACAACAGAAATACCTAGCCAAGCTAATTAGTTATAACTTCAAAATTACCTATAAACAAGGTAATGAAAATGTTGCAGCTAAAGCATTGTCTACTAAGCATCAACAATTGTTTGTATATGAGAAAGAGCTCCTAGCTGTATTGTTGGCAGTAAAGAAATGACACCACTACTTATACACCAAAAGGTTCCTAATTAAAATGGACTACAGGAGTCTGAAATCCTTGTTGGAATAGAGAATTACCACGTCTCTACAATAGAAATACCTAGCCAAGCTTATTAGTTATGACTTCAAAATTACCTATAAACAAGGTAAAGAAAATGTTGCAGCTGATGCCCTTTCTAGATTACTTATTGTAGAGTTTGCCACGCTTACAATGTCAACTCCTGATGATAGCCTTTTACCTGATATTGAAAATAGTTGGTATAATGATCCACAACTGAAGGTGATTGTTCAACATCTGCAAGAAGGAAAAGAGGTGGAAGGGGGTTATTATTGGGAAAGAAACTTGTTGAAAAAGAAAGGCAGGCTGGTGGTTGGTAAAGGGAATGAATTGAGGTGGAAATTTATTAAATTGTTCCATGGAACTACAATGGGAGGGCATTCAGGGAGTTAGGCAAACTACAAGAGACTGCAACTAGTTTTTTATTGGAAGGGAATGGATAAAGAAGTAAGGAATTTCATTAGAGAATGAAGGTTTCTCAAACCTACAAGTATGAAACCATCAAACTTGCTGGATTACTACAGCCTTTACCAATTCCAGAGGGTATTTGGATAGACATTAGTATGGATTTTATCGCAGGGCTGCCAAAATCTCAGGGAAAAGAAGTGATTCTAGTGGTAGTTGATAGACTCAGTAATGTGCACACTTTGTTAGATTGAGTCACCCTTATACTGCTCTTTCAGTGGCTACAGAATTCATGGAAAACATTTTCAAATTGCATGGGATGCCATCTACTATATTCAGTGACCGCGATCCTGTGTTTGTGAGTCAATTCTGGACAAAATTATTTAAATTACAAGGGGTTGAGTTGGCTAAATCTTCAGCATATCACCCCTAAACCGATGGGCAAATAGAAGTGGTTAATAGGTGTATGGAAACATATTTGAGGTGCAGACTCACAGCCACCCTAATCAGTGGCTAAAGTGGCTTCCCTTAGCAGAATGGTGGTACAATACTAGCTTCCATACAACCATTAATCTCACTCCTTATGAAGTAGTCTATGACACTTCCCCTCCTATTCACATTCCCTATTTTCTTGGGGATTCCAAAATAGACTTCGTGGGTCAACTATTGAATGACCGAGAAGAAGCTCTTAAGGTGATGAAGTTTTATTTGAAAAGAGCGCAGAATATAATGAAGCAGCAGACTAATAACCACAAGAGTGATAAGCAGCTGGAAATTGGTGATTTGGTATATGTGAAATTGCAGCCATACAGGTAGCAGAGCTTAGTATTCAGGAGCAATTATAAATTATCACCATTGTATTATGGACCATTTAAGGTGGAGGACAAGATTGGTCAAGTTGCTTACAGGTTTATACTACCACCAAGTACTAGGATTCATCTAGTGTTTCACATTTCTCAGCTTAAGCCTAAGCTTCCAAAGCAACAAAAGGTTTCACTGGAATTGCCCTTAGAGATAGGGACCATACCCCTACCCATGGCCATCTTGGATCGCAAAATGGCAAAGCGAGGAAATAGAGTAGTTTTAAATGGTTGATCCTATGGCAGGGAGGCAGCATTGAAGAAGCTACTTGGGAATTCGCCTATGACATTCAGCAGAGATTTCCTGACATAGACCTTGACAAGGTCTTAAAGGGGGAAGGATTGTTATAGTTCAGGCCTTTACAATGGGCTGGGCCTTTTATTTTTAGACTGGTTTCTTTCACTTTCCCTAAGGTGGAATTTGCGTTTCTTCAGTAGCTTAAGTACTGTTGTTTTTTCCGTTTAATCAATGATTAGTTAGAGGATAGAGAAGAGTTGTAACGGCTATTTAGTTGATGAGAGTGAAAGGGAATGTATGCTATTTTCTGTTAATGACACTTAATGAAAAGAATCTTTCTCCAACTCTGAATTTCTTCCCTTCTCATCCTCTTTTTGTTGATTTCAGTGACTGTCACCGTTTAACTGTAACACCTTTATGATGAATATTTATTTAGTCAATTGTTTTGGCTCAAATTAATCTCTATTGCTCTGATTTTACAATATTTATGCATGGTTGAAGTTCGAAATCAAAACTCAACCTGTACGAATTCACTGATGTACCTTGATTTCAAAACAACTTGGCTAAACAGTGCATATAAAACGTCATGTCTGAAATTTAAACATACAAGCCTTTTTATTTATGAAATACACGTTTTCAAGTTTTATGCTCACAATTGTTATTACTCTTTTTAAGAAATGCGGTATTTTTTTTAATAATAATAAACCAACTTCAATTGGCAAAACGCACTTAAATTATATGATGAAACAAGCTGTGGATTAACATTAAGCCAAGCAAAGAATTTTATAAGGAAAATTAAAAGAACGCAGAGAGCAAATATGTACATCTAATCAATCGGTATAGCATAATACAATACAAATAGAAACATCAACTATAACTTAACTGGTAATCCAAAATCCAGAAATAAGCTTTCCATAAGAGGTATATGGATTTTATGGGTAAAACTTTGTCTACTTACAAATAAACTGAGAGGTTAAAATGTGAGCCTAAAATCTCCCCACGTCTACTTATATGTCTACTTTTATATTTATATATATATATATATATATATATATATATATATATATATATATATATATATATATATATAAAATAAACTTTATTATTATATTACCCCAAACAATTTCAAGGTCCCGTTTCACTCGAGGACCCTGAGCTGTCGTTTATGGTGCTCCTGCCATTGAGCCAGTCCCGTGTACAGCATGTCCAGTTAAGGGATGAGTCCCTTAACCCAAACAAGGCCTAATGGTTAAAGTTGTAGGTAACTTAATATATTAAAAACGACATAAATGTTTTTTATGGGATTGTGGTATATCCGGTTTCTTCCATTTGGTTCTCTGCTATACTTGTTATCCACTTGGTCCTTGTGCTATATAAATAATTGCCTTTTTTGTCCTTATACTATACATTTGTTACTCATTTGATCCTTGTAGTATGCAATTAATTAATGATTTGAACCCGAAGTGGTAAAATTATTTTAGCAAAATATAACATAATATGTATTAAATGGACTAAATATGTAACAAATTAAATAGCACAGTTTCCAATTAGATGATACTTATAGAAAAAGGATCAAATAAGTAAACTCATCATACCACAAGGCCAAATATATCTTTATGCTTGATAAAAAGTCGGGACATGGTTTTCTTTTTTACTAGTTTTTCTTGTAAGAGCAATTCCAATCATTTTCCTCAATTTTAATTTTCCAAAACCTCATTTTGCAGAATCTATTTTCCTCATTTTTCATTCATCAAATCAAATTCTTTTAAAAAATAATATTTTAATAATAAACTAAAAAAATAATAAAACAAAAAATAAAAATCGTAAAAAAATAAAAAATAATATTATTTCATTCAATTCCTTAAAAAGTACTTCTTTATTCAATTCCTCAAAATGAGGATTGAATCATTATTTACGTAATCTCATTTTAAAAATATATTATACGAGAAATGGTTGGACTTTATCATATTTCATATTCATTTCCATTTTAAAAAAAAATTCAAAATAGGTATAATTATCTACCACATACGAATATATAAATAAATAAAATGTCAAGAAAAAGTTGCCGGGTTTGACTGGTGGACATATTAAGGACAAATTAGTGGGGGCTGCGCATGAAATAGGTAAACGTGCTCGTTCCATATATGTTTTTATTTACTAAAATTTCAGGTATCAGTTACTTCATTTTAGACCAATCCATCCGCAAAGTTGGGCGTGTATAAACGAAGTTTGATTGCGCTTTCTATAAAAATTATCAATTTAAGTTCAATCCAGTTTACATTATAGAAATTTGAAGTTGAACTGGGATTATAAAATCGTTCTGAAACTTGATTCATAATTCATGCAATTTTATTTTTTAAAATTTTTATTGATTAAATATATACATAAAAAAAATTTATATAACTACGTATAGATCTAACATAAATTACAATTCTATTAAATTATTAAACTTTTTTATGAATTATGGTATTTAGATTAAAAAAACTCAATTGGTAAAAATATAAAAATTCAAAATAATTATTAAACATAATACCTAAACACACACACATATGTATATATATATATATATATATATATATATATATATATATATATATATATATACATTAATCGGACCGGGTCTAAATATTTATGCATAAACCAAGCATGATTTATAAAATATCAGTCTTCAACTACAGGTTCGAGTTGTATTTAAAATTGAGTGTCCGAGCCCGACCATAAAAAGGGATTAGGACCGGGTTGGGCAGGTACCCCAACCCATGAACATGTCTACTCCATTTGCTACGGAAAAAAATACAGTTCCAACATGTATATGATGTCATTATTCAATTGTTTATTGGATTTTCTTGATAAATTGAGATTACACTCAAGAATTTTTTCATTTTTCCAAATAATTTGTAATTTTAAACCACGTAGTTGATCATTTTAAGTTTGCATTATTTTTGTAACGTTATAAAATTATTTACTTTATCAAGTAACCCATGTTATTTCATTTTAATCTAATTTTTTATTGATAAAAAATATTTTTTAAAAAGTAAATGGGTGTAGTTGTAGCATTGTAGGCTGTGTGGGACACACTTGCCGACCAATTTGAGATAATTTGTCTGCATAATTCGGTAGTAAATATACTTGAAAAAGAATAATGGCCGCCTCTCGCCTAATTATAGGCCTCGCCTTACCTCACCTTATACAGTACACATAATTGACTTTGAGTTTAATAACAGCAAATCAATTTCGTGAGAATCAATCTGCCATGAGTTATATTTGTCAGGTTATAGTATTTTTTTCAAGGAATTATGTATATTTTTTTTAAACAAACATTTTATTCATTCGTTCATATTTAAATTTTCGCACTCTAAATTTTCAATTTGTAGAGTTACATAACAACTCAAAATTTAACATTTTCACATATATTTAAATTGATCAATTTTATTGATAAAAGTCAATATAATACATCAAAGTTCCTCTCTATATATCCAATTTTCATCTATTATTTAAATTTTAGGTATATAATTTTATTTAATATAATTTAAAAATCGATTGGCATGTCCTTATTATTTTCTCATATATTTTATCTAAGTCTTTTTTTCTCATTCTTCTTTTGTATTCTTCAAGGTTTTTTTCCTTGTAATTTGACCAATTTGACTACGGTTCTTTGGATGATTATTGACTATAAAACTCATCAACTAACATGACAACTCAAAAATTTTATATAATTTAAGAATCGATGGATGATCAAAACTGCCACCGAGTTTTTTCAACTTTATTTATTTTGATTTTCTATTATTTGGTACTAATGATTGTAACGCTAAATTTCTCATTTCATATTTAATAAAAGGTTAGAAGATATCAAGTTAATACTTGATATTAGCATATGTATATTATAATTATTATGATATTTCAATTAAAATCTTAATATTGCAATAGTGCATATACAATTTTCTATTTCATTTTTCTTTTGTAGTTGAGAGGTATTTGAAAGTACATACATATATGTCATGTGGAATTTAATCATTAGTGCAATTTATTTAATTCCACCTTAACTTGACACGATACTTGTTCGTTGACTAATTTATTTAATTCCACCTTAACTTGACACGATACTTGTTCGTTGCATGGGCTCGGTAGGATTTGGATTGGGTCTTGTAGTATGTTTTTTATTAAAAATATTAACCCAAACTATTGTAATTCTGACTCAAATTGGTGTCAATTTAAACTAATAAGATCATTCTCAAATTCATTTCAATATCAATCAATAACTATTTTTCTTTTATAAAACTTTAATAGTAGCGAAATTATATATATATGTGTGTGTGTATATATATATATATAATATATATAACATGTTTTAAATATTATGTGATATATATAACTTTGGTGAATTTTGATTTAGGTTTAGAAAAATAGGTGTTTAAGCACGATCTTTTGAGAGCTTCGGCATAGTCGGGCAAGTAATCAAGTCCATGAATAAGGTCTACTCAGCACTAAATGTCTATAGTCATGATGAACTTTAAAAAGTTTTGAATTTTTTGCTTGAAGTGTTGATTAGAATTAGTATGTGTTGGAAATATGACATAAGTGATAATAATGTGAATTATCATCTTTTGTCTTAATTATAACATGGAAAAACTTTGATTTTAATAACAAGAAATATCATTGTATTCTACTATTCAAGAGCTTTCCAACAATATATTATACGCTTAAAACGGATTAACGGTGAATGAGAAAGTGAAATTCAAATTTATGGAACTTAGTCTGTTTTGCAAAAGTCATGAGCGCGAACTGTCTACGTATCACGACATAGGTATCGACTTGTTTTGTCACAATCGTGGATTTCTGTTCTGAGGAATAGAATGTTTGATATATAGAAGTCACGAGCGCGACTTTTTGTCACAATCGCAACCGATGTTGAAATAGCTGTAAATTTTCAGTTGCACAACGGATTTATGCAAGTTTTAATGCGTTTTTAACACCATTAAACAAGACTATTTCTCATGAATACCAGGTTTGGTCACTTGTAAGTAGGGGTGTTCAAAAACCGAACCTAATCGAAATAATCGACCGAACTGAAGTAATTCGGTTTATTTGATTCGGTTTTCGGTCTAAACAGTTCAGTTTCAATTGTCACTTTTATAGATTTTCGGTTAATTCGATCGGTTCGGTTTTAATATAAAAATTAACCGATATAACCGAATAGATGAAAAAGTAGAAACCGAAACCAAACTGAAGTATATATGTAACCGAAACCGAATTGAATTATTCGATTGGTTTGGTTCATTTAACTGATTAATTTACTTTGTTTGCTTTTTCATTTTAATTATCACTAACAC